>JAOTRH010462304.1:0-62419 GCA_034768845.1 Heliamphora exappendiculata
CTCTTATAACCCTTCAACAAAATGGAGTTGTTGAGAAGAAGAATAGGACTTTGGAAAAAATGGTTAGAACTATGCTCTTTGAAAACAATCTACCAAGATACTTTTGGGTCGAGGCTGTCAATACCGCTTGTTTTATCATAAACAGAGTTATAATACGAGTTTCTCTCAAGAAAATCCCATATGAGCTATGGAATGGAAGAAAACCTAACATTAGTTATTTTTGCGTCTTTGGGTACAAATATTTTGTTTTAAACAATAACAAAGAATTTTTGAGCAAGTTCGATGCAAATTTTGATGAAGGTATTTTCTTATAAAATTTTATATCTAGCAAAGCGTAAAGAGTTTTCAACAAAAGGACCCTAGTTGTTGTAGAATCTATATATGTTGTTTTTTATGAAGCAAATCTTGGTTCTTCAAATGATTTTTGTGAAGATAACTTGATTGACATAGAAAAATGTGTTGAAGATATCTTCATCGAAGAAAATGAAGAATCAAATCAAGAGAAAGTTTCAAATCCTCAACAAATTAAAGTCTAACAGGCTGTTGGATCTTCAAATTCAAAAAATTCAAATTTACCTAAGGAGTAGAGGTATGCTCATGGTCATCCAAAAAATTTTATCATTGGTGATCCATCTCAAGGTATCAAAACTCGATCCTCTCTACATAATGTTTATGGTAATTTAATATTTTTTTTCTAGACTGAACCAAAATATTTTGAGAAAGCCAAAAACGATGAGTTTTGGACCTTGGTTATGCAATAAGAGCTTAATCAATTTGAAAGTAACAAAGTTTGAGCTTTAGTCCCAAGACCTAAGGAACACTCTATTATCGGTACAAAATAGATTTTTAGAAACAAAATAGATGAGAATGAAGTAGTTCTCAGGAACAAAGCTCGATTGGCAGCCCAATGTTATAATCAAGAATAAAGCACCGATTTTGATAAAACTTTTGCTCATATGGCTAGGCTTGAAGCCATTAGGATGCTTCTTGCTGTTGCATGCTTTAAAAACTTCAAACTTTATCAAATAGATGTCAAAAGTGCCATTTTAAATGGTTTTATCAAGGAGAAAGTTTTTGTAAAAGAACTTCATGACTTTGAAAATTCAGATTTTCCAAATCATGTTTACAAACTTACCAAGGCTCTTTATGGTTTAAGGCAAGCACTTAGAGTATGGTATGAAAGGCTAAGCAAATTCTTGATTGAAAATGAGTTTTCAAGAGAAAAAATTAATACCACTCTTTTCATCAAGTCTCAAGAAAATGATATGCTAATTATCCAAATTTATGTAGACGATATTATTTTTGGTTCAACTAGCGAATCTCTTTGCAATGACTTCTACGTGTATATATGGAGAATTCGAGATGAGTATGATGAGTGAGCTCAATTACTTCTTTAAAATTCAAATTAAACAAACTCAAGAAGAAATCTACATCAATCAACCTAAGTACACACGAGGCATACTGAAAAGGTTTGATATGCTAAACGAAAAATCTATGGGAACTCCAATGTATTCTACAACAAAGCTTGACAAGGACGAAAATAGTATAGCAGTAGATGAAAAGCGATATAGAAGTATGATTGGATCTCTATTATATTTAACTGCTAGCCGTCCCGATATTATGTTTAGTGTATGTATGTGTGTTAGATTTCAATCAAATTCTAAAGAATCACATATAACCGCTATTAAGGACATCTTTAAATACCTCTTAAGTACACAAAACTTAGGATTATTCTATAGTAGAGGAATAGCTTTTGAATTATTTGACTATTCAGATGCTGATTTTGTTAGTTGTAAAGTAGATATGAAAAGTACAAGTGAAACTTGTCAATTCTTAGGACACTCACTAATCTCTTGGTTTAGCAAAAAACAAAACTCATTAGCCTTGTTTACAGCCGAAGCTGAGTAAATTGCAGCTAGAAGCTGTTGTGCACAAATTCTTTGGATGAAACAAAAATTAGAGGACTATGGTTTTTATTTAGATCATATCCTTATAAAATGTGACAACATAAGTGTAATTAATATATCTAAAAACCCAATACAACACTCAAGAACCAAGCATATTGAGATTAGACAACATTTTATATGAAATCTTGTGTAAAAAAGTAATATTGAACTTAAATTCATTGGCACAGATTACCAATTGGCTGACATTTTCACAAAATCCTTAAATGAAAAAAGAATCTACTATATTAGAAGAGAAGTTGGTGTGTTATGTACTCCTAATTCATGGTTAATATGTCATACTAACCATGTCTTTTCAATACATTTTAATACTTTTGATATTCTTCATTGGTGTGTGAAAAGTGTCGACACTACTTGAAAAAGTGTCGACACATATGTGTGCTGAGTTAACCCAAAACTATATAGGAGTCGCACTGCGAAAAAAAGAGTCGAGCCCTTTCTATAAGTGTCGACTCAAATTTGTTACTTGACTCTCGATAAATTTGTGTCGACCCAAATAACAAAAAATGTCGACACCTTCTGAAAAAGTGTTAACACAATTTTTATTTTGTGTCACCCACACTCACGAAGAAAAGTGTCGACATAACTGACATATGTGTCGACACAATTCTTTATGCCTATATAAAGAGGCACCGACCCCCCATGTTGCATCATTTCCATCTCTCTCTCTCTCTCAAATTGTTCATCTCCCGCTATTTTTCTCCTTTCAAAAATCGTGTCGACTCTTCATCTCCACCCTCCTTCTCTCTTCGATTCCAACTCCAAATTGAACAAAATGCCACCGAAGACAATGGGAGAAGGGGCTAAACGCACTGGCACAATAGGTTCTTTGAACCCTAGGGCGTCCAAAAAAAAGAAGACGACCACGGCAACGGCGACAGCGATGGCGGAGGTTGCGATATCCGAAGCCGTAAGTTTCAAATCCCCCAAGTTTCAACAACTTTACTTTTCTTCTTTTGTAAATCAAAAAATTATCCCTGGCCGTAGTATAGATTTCACTTTTTTCGACTCCATTGAAATGCGTTTCAAGGATCATTTTTCGAGTCTCGATTGGGAGAGACTCTTACAAATCCGAGATCCTCACTATCCTACACTTGTTAAATCATTCTATGCTCACTTTCTCATCTCCCTGATTCCGTCCACCACCATAACCACATGGGTAAATGGTGTTGAAATTCATTTAACCCCTATATCTTAAATGAAATCATTGTGTTCCGGATGGTGAACTTTTTGTAGCTTGCAATAAACGACCTATAGACCTTGATGGTTTCTCTTTTTCTATTGCTATGAAAAACATCTTTGAGAATAATGAGATTGACCACACCAAGCCTTTAGAAGCAAACTCCCTTAAGCCAGAGATGCGTATCTTGCATCATATGGTGAACCACATTTTTCTCCCTCAATTGAGCAAATTCAGTGATGTGGCTTACATTCATGTTTTCATCATGTGGTACATACTGGAACAAAAGAACCTAGACTTAAGTTTCTTGTTCATTTCTAACATGTTACAATCGCATAGCAAGTTAAATTCCTCTCTTCTACATGCTATATATCCAACCCGAGTCTTTCGCCATTTTGGTGTAGACTTATCCACTGAGAAAATGGTGCCATTCTCTAAACATGATCTATATGGCACTTTTACCCCGAAGAACATGTATATCTCTCTTGTTAACGGAGTCTGGACCACCAAGCGTGGTACGCCATCTGTCTCTCGCACTCAGTCTGCATCACGAGACTTTTCTCCTATCCGTGTTAACTTTGATTCCACTGCCCCTCCATCCACTGGGACCGACACTCCTGGTCCTTCTCATGCTCCTCCTCCTTCTTCACATGTTCATACTCCATCTGCTCCACCTGCCTCTTCTTCTGCTCCTCTCAGTGTTGACCTCTTTGAGGTTGTTACCTTGATTAAAGATCTATCCCCTTCCTTGTCTTCCTTCCTAAATAACGTTGATCAAGACATGTTTAGTCTCAACAAAGCCGTATCTTCTTTATCTGAAAAAGTCATGCATTTAGATAAAACCAACCATAGCATTCGGCATGACGTTGAGAAAGCAACGGATGCCGAGAGAGCCCTTTGCAAAACTATGGATAACAACATTGTCTCCATAGTAAATTGCAACAAGGCAATCCTACACTAGGTTAGGAAGGAATATGATCAGGGGATATCACTGCTGTGCATGCCAATTCTCAAAAAATCGAGGAATATCTTCAATGGATCCGTGAAGCTTGAAGCAAGCAGTTTAAGCCTAAGAAAATCAAAGAAGAGAAAGCGGCCCGTCTAAAGTGTGAAGTAAATCTTGCCTTAACTACCACCTTTGAAGCCATGACAACAGCAGAAGCCAAAGATGAATGCGCCCGATCATCCAAGGAATCAGCCTCTACAAGCAAACAGAAGGCTGATGCAAAGAAGCAATTCAAAAGATTAATGGACGACCAATGATTGACCATTTTTTGAAAATTCCAAAATAAGAGAAAGTGTAGTGAAGGGGAAGTACAAACATTACTAAACCTTCTGTTTTTTTTTATATTGAAGGAGAAGTTGTAATGGTTTAAACATTTCCTGTTGTTGTTGTTTGTTTGAATGGTTTGGTTGGATGGTTTAAATTTTTTTTATGCTTATGGATGAATGAAACTTTTTTACGCTTATCGATGAATACTTATATTTATATATGTGTTTGTGTATATCCAATCCTGTTCATATGTGTATGATAAATTTCTATGACTTCTTGGATTTTGAAAAAATCACTTTGCACATCATTATTGTGATACACAAATCTTTCTATCTTTATATTGCAAATTACCTTAAAATGCATCCTACAATGTTGTTTAAATGCCTAGCATTGGTGATTGCATATCTTATTTAAGGCATATCGATAATGGGAGAACTCTTATTGAATATTTTTTATAAATATTTTTTAAAAAATATTTAAATAGTTGTAATCATAAAAACATAGGAGATTGTTAGCCCAAGGGCTTTTTATATTGATTTTGATGATTTTCATAAATTTATTTTCTAAGAATAAATAATTTTAAAAGGATAATATTTATATTTTTCAAAAAGAAAGTGTTGACACATATTGAACAAATGAGTTGACACATTTAGGCAAAAGAAATGACTTATCTATCAAGAGGATTAAAACACCTAAGTATTCTTGAGAATATTTTGTGTTGAACCCAATTGATAATTGAGTTAAAACTTTAAGAAAAAATATATTTGAAGATATCAAGTGTATCAATACCTTTGAACAAATGGTTTGATACCCTAACTTGTCATTGAAGTTATTTTCAGGATTTAACAATTAGTGTCGACATAAATGAATTTTGTGTCAACACAAAAGAGTCGAAACTCTCTGGACTCAAAATGTGTCGACACAAATTGATCTTGTGCCGACACAAAAGTAGTTTCTCACTTTTTGTATCCAGAACTTTGAGTCGACATAAATGCCAAATAAGTCGACACAAAAGTTCCGAGGCCACCTACAGATTTTGGGTGTTAACACAAAATTAAAAATGAGTTGACACAAATTTCTCAAGCCCACCTGAAGAAATTTAGTGTCGACACCAATGTCTACATGAGTCGACACAAATATCCCAAGAGTTTCTGCAGAATTTCAGTGTCGACACCAAAAAAATTTGTGTCGACACAAATGGTCCTGTCCCGAATGCTGATGTTCAAATGAGTCGACACAATATCCATTTGTGTCAACACCGTAGTGTTGGTGAGGAAGATTGCAGAAATTGTGTCGACACCTCAGAAGAATTGTGTCGACCTAATCACTTAAAGATCCCTACCCGAGACATTTTGTGTCGACCTAAAAGCTTTTGTGTCGACACCTGCGACGTAGATTCAAATTCGTGGCAAACTTCAACGGTTGAATTTGTAGCATTTAATGCCCTCACCTACCTCTAACGGTCATGAATGCTTAAGAGCTTATATAATGAGTTATTTCTCAGCATTTAATCACTCTGGAGACTTACAATCACTATTCTATTATTTGATTAAACTCAAAATCCTCAAGCTCTCATTTATTGTTAAACTCCAACTTTTGTTTCTCATCTTTCTTTATCACTTCATTTATTGTCAATTAATTTCTGTAAAGAGAGTGAGTGAGTGTTTCTCATTTAATTACTTCAATTATTGTATTCAAGGGTTAGTCACCATTTGACCTTTGAGTGAATAAGTAAATCTCATTAAAGAAGAGTTCAAGAGTGATTAGAAAAAAATAAAAAATTATTTTCATAGGATCTTCTTGAATATAGGCTTTTGAATGTGCCCATAAATATTCGTTTGCTCAAGCGAAATCTTAAGATTGTAAGGTTTTAAATGCACCGGTGAAGCTTTCTACATAGAGAAATTCTCAAGAAAAAACTTGAGAAGTGGACGTAGACTTGGAAGAAGCCGAACCATTATAAATTCTTGATTTCTGGTTCATTCTCTCTATCTCTAATCTCTTTAATATTTGCATTGATTTTATTTTTAATTATTTTGCTATAATTGTTTGCTATATTAAAAGATTTTCAAAAAGGTTTTAAAAGTTGTTATTAATTTTTTAAGATCCAATTCACCCGTCCTCTTGGGTTGCCTAGAACTAACACTACTTTTCTAGTAGTGCTAGTATATTATAAAGGAATTTATAAATTTAGGGGTTTCATTATTTTGGAAGCCTTAGGCGACCCGCCTGATTCACCTAATAGACGGGGCACCTCTGAGTTAACCTGTCATGCGCTCAATCTGCAAGGCACGTGAACCAATCCTAACAAACTTCGAAAGAACAAAATTTATACCATGAAAAGAGTTTTGAAACCCAAACCATCACGGAATCTCATTTAATAAACTATTTAAAAGGAGGGTATCAACCCCCTAAAAGTTTTGAGAATCAAAAAGTGAAAAATTGCTCTAGCAAGCCGACTGATCAATCGGTCTTTCATAGGCCGCAAAATTTTTACCCAGACCTGAGAAATCGAGAGCAGTGATTGACCGCTCGATAGACCGATCGATCAGTCCATCGAGCGGTCCAATCCTGACCCCTTTTCAAAACATGTTTTCCCATACCCCATTACCAAATTTCAACCACATCTTTCAACAAGCATTTCTAAGGAATTATCACACCAAAATCCAAATAAAAGAATATAAAAATATTCCCAACCATCTATGAACATCGAGTACCCAACAATTCTATACATAAATCTCATGGAATGCATTACCAACCCAACAAAAAATACCCGATAACCTCACATGCATACAATTCATGAGCGTGTGGCCTTAGAGCCTTACAAAACGGTTATCAATTAAACAAAAAGAGTCAAACCATTGTATCAAAAGAATTACAGTTACAAAATGTGCATGTCTCAAAAGATCTTTCTACATATATGTAATTCGATCTAAAGGTTCAAGAACGGTCTTCAAGACCTAGCTTCTCAATCGATAACATTATTTCTATTATCACCTAAAATGGGTTAAATAACATGAGATGTGACTCGTAGAAAAAAGACTATATATGAACATATGCATGACATGCGATGATGATTATGTGAATGCACCACAAGTTTAAACCCAAAACTAAATTCACTTTTCTAGCGAATTCTCATTCACATAATCGGTTTTCCTTTCTTATTAAAACCAACACCCACCATGTTTAGTTCCCTTAGTTTCGTCAACTCAACCCCAACACGGTTACCATAACTCACATTTCGTTCCATTTCATTTCCCAACTACACCCATTATTAAGGTTTTTCAATTCTCACATTCATCAACTACATTATCTGGTTCTACAAACTCAATTCTTTCGTTGATTTAAATAAGTACCAATGGCCGGATGATGCTTATAGACCTAGGCATATTTATCACCACCGGGTCATTTGAGGCCCAAAGGATAAATACCTATTCTATAACCCAACATGGAGATCATACATTTTTTATTTCTCTTGAAAACATCGATAGGTGGGCCGTCCAAGAGCACGCTTTTACGGAGAATTAATCCAACAGAAGGGCTTACCATATATTGCGCAAATTTTCGATCTTTCACTGAGGAGCTACTCGAGCCCAATCTTAACTATTCATTCCATTCATATGGTACCTTAATTAAGTCATTCACATTTAAACCAACTCAGTCCAACCGTCAACCCAGTTTCTCTCGCCAAACCCAACCCCGTTAAGATTATGATTCTCAATCGTTTCCAACATTCTCATAGTTCATATACATATTCACATGTAAAGGTTTAAAAACCAAATTAGCATTTCATGTTATTCACGTTTATCAATTCCATAGAACATCTTCACAATTCTTAGCCCATTACTTCATCATTCTCATTATTCATGAAATTAATATACCAATGGGTCCACATAACCCCTAATTTGTCCAAAACTCAATCAATTTAATCACCCAATTTTAACAACCCAAAACCCCCAAAATCTCCATGATTTTGATAAAAATAAAACCCTAACTTTCGAAAACACAAGTTAAAAGTTTGCCCATAGTAGTATCAAGATTAAACTATCATAAATCTTCCAAAACCACAAGATTTAACGTGTTTTAACCCCAAATCATAACCTAGGGTCTCAAAACATAGATTTTTCATATTTTCATGTATAAATTCAAAATACACAACTCATATCTTACAAATCTTCATAGATAGTCGTAGATCCTATTTCTTATATGCTCAAACAACCAAAGAGCGGGCATTTTCGAGAAGATGGTGAACCGGATATCTGTTATTTTTAGAAAAATATTATTTTTTTTTATCAAAATAAAAAATTCAAGATATCCAAATGCATTTTTAAGAAAAATAGAGTTGCCACTTAATTTTTGAGAAAAAAAGTAGGTCATAGGTCTTTTAAAAACGTAACCAGAGGAAAGAGGGTTCGGGGGCTAAGGTACAAAAGGAGAAGGTGTTAGGCACCCTTTTCGTCTAACCATGAGGTTGACCTCTACTTTGTCAATGTTCGTTCTTATTTTAAACATTTTAAAGGTAACATATACAAAATAAGAGGTTAAAAAGAGTTCATTCAAAAATAAACAAAGAATGGTAAAACCCTAACTACAGTCCTAAGAGTCATGTAATTTGGTTGTCATTTCTAAACATGCCACACGTGTTGTTTGACTAAAGAAAAGTGAAAAATATGCAATGAAAAGCTCTTAAAAAAGAAAAGGCCTAAGGGTCATGCAATATAGTTTTTGTCTCTAACATGCTATATACAGATTATACAGAAAAAAAAGAAGAGATTCGAAAACTATTTTAAAGCTACTGGATATATAGAAGAACTTATGGCCGTAGCAACCAATGTTACGTCCATGACAATATAGTATAGCCGCAACAAAAAAAGGTGCCAAAAGTTACGGCCGTGACAACCAAAGGTTGTGGCTAGGATATTTTTTGAGGTTCAAAGAGGTGTTCAACATGCAAGGTCCAAAGGGAACTCAGATGGATAGGATGTACGAGATAGAGACTACAGCCTACTTCATCAAGGCTGGATCTATTTTCCGCCTACCCAACAACAAAATAGATCTTGAAACATGATGCATAAAACATTAAAACAGATAACAGAAGTCTTAAACATAGTTTTCATGCTACTGGTCTCACAAAAGTTCACGGCCGTAGCAATAGAATATTGTGGTTGTGAGAAAAATAAGGAGAAGTGTTGCGGCCAAAAGCAAATAAATAGCGGCTATAATAATATGGCCAAAATAACTCAAGACCGTGACAACTGAGGGTCGCGGCCGCCAGGTTTTAAAAATCATAGAAGCATTTTTATGTGTCTAGTATGCCAGTAGATATGAAAACAAATAGAAATATGCTATTCTACGCAATACAGCAACTTACAAATATACTGTTTAGGAAAAGAAACTTAAATGAACATGCTTGATAAAGAATGGATAACAAAGAAAGAAATAATGAATGAAAACCATAACCATGACACCCTCAGGAGAAAGAAGATGAGGGTTTAAAGAAATGTCACGAATTTCCTAAGATTACCTAGTGTAGATAATCACCTCGAATGTCCTTTCAAGTGTGGGAGACAAGTATCGTCAAGTGATTTGTGCTCCATGGCCTCACCAATGCAAGCAAAGCCACGAACTAGGCTCAGGAACGTGTGGTATGAGTATCGGGTGGGAATCAAATTCGGCAGAGTATCGGTATCCAGGTCTTCTCTCTCTGGTTTCTTTGAGAATGACGCCTACATTTTTTGGAATGCTACTATTTGTCAAAAAAGGTGTCAAACCTCCAACCACAACCTTAAGTTGTACGAATAGTGCCGGTTGTCACCTTTATGGTATTGATAGTGACAGTCGTGACTTTCAAAAGTTACGATTAGGTTTAAGTTTTCAAAAAAGTGGTGGCCATGAGAAATGACAATCGTGGCTTGTTCTAGGATAAAAAAAGGTGGCGGCCGTGAGAGTAAGGACACAGCCTGTTATAGGGTTTTGAAAAAGGTAGAGGCCGTGAGGATCATGAATGTCGTGGCCTGAAGGTTTTTTGTGGTTTCTTGGGTTTTGAACCAAATTCCTAACTTTGCTTGCTTGGGAGTATCCTTGAGCATAATTCTCATATTTTCGTCATTGAAGAGCATTCGAGAAGGGTACATAAGACCTGACTTGGTCAAATTAGGGTGTCTATAATTGTCCCTCTTTTACAGAGTTTGCAACAACTCATGGTGTAAGTAAATGTCAAAGCCCAAGAGACAAACTAATTGAACAAGGCACCGATCTTAAGCACAAACAAAACATATAGAAAAGCGTGGTCAAACCTGAATTTCTATCGAGCTTCCTACGTATCCCCATTTCAAGGGATCAGACCGGTCGTAGTTTGTAAGGCAATGCACATGATGCAAACAGGCTAATCATGATGCATGAAAGATATAATGTGAGGCAAACACGTACAATGCAAATATACAAAAATCTAAGGTCACAATACGGACCGAGGAACCATTAAAGATCAATTTTAGGTCATTAATGGGATCGAAAAGTCAATTTATGGTCATGAGGAGTACTGAGAGGTAATGTAACACATCAAAACCTGGGTCATGTGAAACACCCTAGAAAAACTCGTTTTATGATTTCAAGTTCCAATAAAACCACCCAAGCCTACACGGGTCCAAAAATGTAAACAAAAGCAAGCTTAAAACTTTTGACAAATGCACTTTCAAGGGTTTATTTTATGTAAAAGAACAACCCAAAAGAATAAGGTCACGGTCCCTAAAAGCCAAGCTTTAAAATAAATAAACAAAAATTTCAGAGAATTGTCCAGGCCGATCGATTGATCAAGGGATCGATCGAGCGGTCTTCAAAAATTCCCTATTTTTTCCACACCTATGAAACAATCAAGGCTCACATAAGACCGCTCGATAGACCGATCAATCGGTTTATCAAGCGGTTTAGTTCTGGACCACTTTTTCAAAATCAAACTTTTCACCCTCAGCACTAAACCATTTTTAATATTTTTGGAACTTTTTTGTGGCGCCCCATCCTCCGGGCACGTCGGGATATATATAAATATAAATAAAGGGATATTCTAGCAATTTATTCATATTTACATACGTCCCGATGTGCCCAGAAGACGGGGCATCACATTTTTCAAGGCACAACCAAGCCTTCAAATGCATGCTAAAACAAGGTTTGAAATCCTCTAATAAGACAAAAGAGTTGATATAAGCATAAACCAACCGGAAACGATAACCATTTCATACAATTACGAAGACATACAACCAACCTGCAGTTTCTTTTATTATCATACAAGCATTACATGTATTGATATCAAGGCTCTAAGGCTTACAAAACACCTACTTTCATGTCCGAAACATAAACATCAATACATGATCCTTTGACAAATACGGTAATAACTACCGAACAACAAAACTAAGAACTAAGTCTTCGGCCACCTCCGAAACTCCTCAAGATCGATCCACGATATCAAATTCACCTCCCATAACGTGAGCCAAAACCCAATAGAAAATAGATTAGCATGAATTAAAAGTATAACATACAATCACAGATTATATAAAAACTCAACTACACGAGTCTCAAAATGGTTTTTCATCCTTAAAATCATAAGTTTTCATATAATCCAGCAACATCTAACAGTTCAATAATCACACGAAGTGCATTGCATTCCAACTAGGTTTCCACCACCTACGATGTTTCCTACACCTCTTGTACTCTTTTATGACCTTCCACTGAGGGATACGTACTAACCCCACTTATGCAAATTCTTTACGATTTTTCACTACAGGACCAACATCAGCCCTAATCATGCAATCCTTCACGGTCTTACACCGCAAGACAGTACCTACCCTAATTAAACAATTCTTTACGGTCTTTTACCGTAGAAGCAATCGAATTCTAATATCATATACATAGATTTTAGACATTTAGAGAAGCACATAGCCATGCACGAACATTTAACGCACGCATTCCTCAATCACCCGATAAAATATGGCTCTACCCCAAGGGTTAGCTCCCACTTCTCCCAAAACTATGTTCCCACAAGATATACATAAATTCTTTTAATTCTCAAAACTCATTCTTTTTTGAGAACCTTGTACAGATACGTCCACCAACTTTGTAATAAATTTTACAAAAACCTAACATAATTTTTACTCATCAAACACAGTTTAAACACAAAGTTCGACATTCATAGCATTTTAAAACAAAGATAAATGTGCATGAACTCATGTATCACCCATTTCAAAGCAAGATAGTCTAGAATTCTATCGTAAGGAGTTAAAAACTCTAGCTTTAAATACTGGCAAGAAATTGAAGTTGCCAAAATGAGATTTTGTTCGGAGTAACGCGAAGCCCACGACGCATATAACAAGGATCGACTATCTCCACGCCAAGAACCGAGCTCGAACCAAGCCAAAAGCTAGAGAGAAGACTGAGAGTTTGGATAATCTTTCAAAGAAAAGAGGAAGAAGCTTTCTCATCAAGCTTTGGCCCAAAACCTAATGCCACTCATGCATTTTATAAAACCCATGCCAGACAGACCGATCGATCGGCCCTACCTAAAGAAGTTTTTCAATTTTCTGCTGCAATGACCGACAGGACCAGAATTGAAACCAACATGCACTCTAAGCCAACACATGCATAAAATATATAAAAATATGCTTTTCTATAACGATTACAATGGTAACCAATACGTTACATATATACATAACAAAAATAAAAGAAACCAAGTCTCACAGGTAAAGAGGCAGTTTTAAGGTCATGCAAGGACGGAGGAGTCAGTTTAGGGTCATGAGGAGGACCGATCGTTTTAGGGGTAGTTTAGGTCATGCAAAGACCAAGGAGTCAGTTTAGGGTCGTGAGGAGGACCGATAGGTCAAAAGAGGCCTTTTAAGGTTATGCGAGGACCAAGGAGTCAGTTTGTGATCATGAAAAGGATTGAATGGATAAATATCAATTTTAGGTCATGAAAGGATCAGAGAGTCAATTTAAGGTCATGAGGAGGACCAACGGGTTTATTTAAGGTTTTGAGGAGGAGCAAATGTTTTGGAGGGGCATTTTTAAGGTCATGCGAGGATTAAGGAGCCAGTTTAAGGTTATGAGGAGGACCAAAGGGGTAAAGGGCATTTTAAGGTCATGCGAGATTCGATGAATCAGTTTAAGGTCATAAGGAGGACATAAGGGATAAATAACTATTTTAGGTCATGAAAGGATCGAAAAATCAGTTTAAGGTCTTGAGAAGAATCGATGGACTAATTTAAGGTCTTGAGGAGGACTGAGTGTTTAGAGGGACATTTTTAAGGTCATGCAATGATTGATGAGTCAGTTTAAGGTCATGAGGAAGATTGAATGGGTAAAGGGCATTTTAAGGTCATGCGAGAACTGATTAGTCAATTTAAGATCGTGAGGAGGACAGAAGGAGAAAATATCAATTTTAGGTCATGAAAGGATCGAAGAGTCAGCTTGTGGTCATGAAGAGGACCGATTGGTTAGTTTAAAGTCTTGAAGATGACCGAAGGGATAAAGGGCATTTTCAGGCCATGCAAGGATTAAAGAGTCAGTTTAAGGTCATGAGGAGGACCGAAAGGATAAAGGGAATTTTAAGGTCATGCGAGGACTGATGGGTCAGTTTAAGATAAAGGGCATTTTAAGGTCATACAAAAACCAAGGAATCAATTTAAGGTCATGAGGAGGACCAGAATCTCGAGAGGGACTACAAAAGAAGAGTTTTGGCTAAACAAACCAAAAGAAGGGTTGTATCTACTCAAAGGTTGGTGTTTCAAATGGGAGGGGGTAAGCAAACATGGTGATTGTTAAATAAGAAAGTCGTGGCCTGCAAATAGAGCCCTTGGTTGTTGGCGGCCTAAACATTACAAAATGGCGGCCGTAAGAAATCTTTGAGAGATGTCGCTGCCGTAAGAAACCAAAGAGGCGGTTTGGGTTCAGATGTTGCGGCCGTGAGTTTCAAAACAGCCGAATCTCGTGGCCGCGAGATCGATAGCAAAATATGGGTCTGGGATAATTAAAAAAAAAACCATTCATACGAAATGAGACACCTTTTTCCTCTCTCACTCTCTCGACTCTATGATCTCTGTCGCTCTCTCATCTCTCTCGATCTCTACTCTTTCTCGTTCTTTTATCTCTCTCGGCTTCATCTCGACTCTCTCTCGACTTCTAGCACAATGTTTCTTCTTTCCTTCCTCTCTTTGGTTTTTTCCGCAATGGTGGGGGCGCACTACGGGTTTGTCGACGACGAGGGTGGCGCAAGTGGTGGTGCGGTCTGTGGTAGTGGTGATGGTGCGGCAGCCATCGACGACAATGAAAGAGGTGGTAGACTAAACGCTTTCCAGGCATATTCTTACCCATATGAATCCAATCATAACCTCATCACATATTTCCGTCACGTACGTACCATCAACCCTACAATTCTTTAACTAAACAGTATTAACTCCTGATTCTAAAATCTCTTATCATCATCACTCAATCCCTTTACACATTTTCTTTCGCACAATCGAACTAAGAATCACTTTCGCACTTTAATTATTTCATCTTACCTACATTTTACCAATACACTCGATACTCTCAAGGCCATTTACAAAAATCACACCCATGAATCCGTATAATTTTACTTAGGCTTCCACTCTTCTAATCCAAATACTTATTTCTCCTACGTACTCACATTAAGTTGCTACGCAATTCCACCAGAAATAATAGAATTATATCACCCTTCAACTTCTTGTACATAGAGTTCATACGCTCCTACAAAAAAATTCATTCTCTATACCAGCAACATCTACTCACCGATCTAAACAAACTTTCTCTAATGGGTTATATCACAAAAAGTTTTCAAAAGCAACTTCCTTGCGACTCACATTGATACCTTAACGGAAACTGAATACCACTCTATAAAAGTTACACAGTCTAGACGCCAAACGAATACAAATCGACACTTAAGAACCTACCACGTGAATAGCTCGGCCTGTCTAAAATGCGCACTTCACTCCTTAAACAATCTTTAGCGTCAATGGGACTCATTGTTTCCACAAACTCCTAGGCACCCAAATCCTTGAATTCCTTAACTAAAGAGTTACTGGTTTTTGAGGTGATCTTGATAATTCTGATGACGAAGTCTGTAATCATATGCTTCCATTTTCTCTCTAGTCTTTCCAAAGGTTGTTCTCTTCTACTTGGCCTCTACCGTATGTTCTTGACGGGCTAGAATGTTTGTTGGGTTTGAATGTCTCTTCCAATAACTAGATCATTTTCTTTAATGGTTGGTCATTCTAAGATAAAACGAACATGATAAAAGATATGGTCGTGATAATTACCTAGTCACGTGACCTATTGTGACTTGGTGGTTAATTCTTCATCAAGCTCCAAACGTTCATTGTTGTGATCAAGATTCTTCGTTCTTTGATAGTGATGGAAAAAATTCGGGCTCTAACACTTTGGTGGGAAGGTCGGCGTGAATATTGATGTATATAGACGTACCTCCTTTGCTAGCGTACTAAGGTTATCATGAGTTTAAAGTTATTTCTTGTTTTTCACTTCCTTACTATCGGTATGAATCTTATGCTTCCTAATTTATCGAAATAGGTGGGTCAACTATGAACTAGTCTTAGGAAAGTTTGAATTTGCATATGGTGGTGTCGCGAATCCTTTGGTGTGAAGCTGTTGTTTCTAACTTTAGATTGCTAATGGCATAGTCTTATTTGTCGGGGCCTTTGAAAAATATAGTTAGTTGTTACTGACGATCATTATTACTCACAGATCTATGAGGTAAGATTTTGAAAGTCGACAGTCAAAAACATGCACAGGTTTAAAACGTCTTAGGGTGGAACTAAGGTGGTTCAAAGATAGGTTGGATTAGGGTAAGGGGTCAACGCTAAGGCAATCATTGTTGACCTAGATTGAGAGGTCGATTGAGGCTCAGACGCATTGGACACAAGAGTTGAACAACTAATGAAGATTATAAAAGGGATGTTTTCGGGACCAATCTGTGCGACATTAGATCTTGACAAAGGATATGTTTAAGCGATGAGTAGCCAAACTAGATATTTGTCCTGAAGTTACGTCAGCCTAACGTACTTCAATCCATGCATACCAGTCGACTCCCCAGGTTGGAATTTCAAGAGTAAACAAAGATTTCACAAAATAATTGCACAAAGGTACGGTATCTGGATCGAGAGAATTGTATGAGGGTAAAACTTTACCAATATCGAACATTCAAAACCGATGTTATTGGACAGGAGGACACACAAAGGGCTTCGATCGATTATGAGAGTTTCTATAAAGGCTTGAGAAAAGAACTCATAGGGATAAAGTTGTGGGGTTCTAATGGTGGCTTTTGTAAAACTTAGGCTAGCTCGGGTGTTTCACCATCTAGGGGTTCGTTAGCTTGCCGGTGGTTCAGTTGTCTATCAGTCATCCTAGAAGATTGTTGAGATTTAGGGGTTGTATCAATTCTTGATTGTTTTCATGATTTGGGATCTTGTGGAACTTAATTTGGAATTATGAGATAGCATATGAAGAATTCAACAACAAACATTTGCATTTCATTCTAATCACATAACCGATGTACCAGTCTTTAAAAGTTCACAGAACATATATACAACATCCAACGAAGAAAAAGATACAATGTCCAATACACTAAAGCTTAGTTGAACAGATGCGGTTAGAAGTAGCGGATAATTGAGTCACACTCCCACGTTGCCTCATAGATACCGTAGCAGCACCACTGCACTTCCACATGCCAAAAGCCATCCGGTCCCATGCGAGCTCTGTTGATTACGGCTATTGGTACCTTCAAGTATGTTTTCGAATTGTTAAAGTCTATAGCCTTATCGCGCGGGTCGATGATTCCTCTCTTATCTCTTGGTTTCTGTGTTTGCATCCACCTTGCATCAATCCTATCCCCTAATAGCTCTTTGAATCCTGACGGTACCTTCAGACGATAGATGATCTCGTCACATTTTTCCAACACTCTTAGTGGACCCATGTATCACGGGAAAGACTCCGACTTTTTCCACTTCGATGAACTTTTTGGGAAAACTCTTGCGTATACCCATTCTCCAATATGATAGTCCTTGCAGTACTCTTGGCGGCTCCAGTAGATCACTATACCCGTTGCTTCATCATCGTCTTTCTCTGGTGGCGGTACCTCTAGTGGATCATAAAAGAAAGTAATGGCTCGATCCTCGTTCCCACTATCATCATCCTCATGCTCTTCCTCATCCTCCACCTCAACATCAGCCTTGTTTCCTACCTCATCTGGTTCTTCATCTGCTCCTGCTTCCCCGGCCTCTTCTCCTTCATGAACTAGCCACTCATCCAGGAAAGTCCATGCCAACGAAAATACGTTTATCGGGTCTTGTTCTTCAACGAGTTCTTCCTCAGGGTCCGAGACATCTGGTTCTGGTGATGCCCACGGTTCTCTAACCGGCTCTATGTCGAACACCATCCGAAGATGAGAGACGATTAGAAAGAGAAACTTAAGATATGGATTTTATGTTTTTAGAATTATAAGTGATAATTTAATAATATAGACACTCTACAAAGCTTCAACGCTACAGAACTCTTAAACACTCTACACAACTTTAATGCTACAGAACTAATACTGTTCTATAACCCAAGGTCTGAAGGTTCACTAAACCTAGGTTCTGATACCAACTGTGACGCCATGTCCTCTGGGTACGTCGGGACATACATAAATATAAATATAAGAATATACTAGCCATATATTTATATTTACATACAATATTATTATATTATAAACGAGTCCTGAACCGTTCAAATTTACATAACTATTACAGTTTCAACAAGAAATTTCAAAAATTACGCTAAGTACAAAAAAAAATTGAATATAAGAACAAAAGCAGAGATATTTGATTCTTCAGAATACATCAGCGGGATCCATGTGCAATAATTCGCACTATGACAACTAATAAAAATAAGACACGTGTCACTCTTTAGAATAATATATTATTTGACAGTTCATAGAAAATCTTAAAATAAAATTTCTGATAAATAACTATAAATAAAATTCAAATTAGAATTTAAAATAAAAATTTACAAAATACATATAATAATAAAATAACATTAAAAGACTATCTTAAATTTTTGAGACTTTTTCTAAGTTTAAATTTATGCAGTTAATAAAAATGTCAATACTCGCTAAACGCAATTAGCAATAAGAAATTTACTAATAATTCTAACTAAAAGATAATTTATAAAAATACATTAAAAATTTATACTTAAATTCTCAAATTTTTTTGAATTAAAAATTTTACATCACAATTTTTATGATGTATATGTGGACAGAGATTAAATGAACCACCTCTGTTAAACAGCTGTTTACAGCAGTCCCTCACAACCGTCTATGTATATATACTTGGGTGTCGTTTGGTTAAGGCACGCACAAAAACTTTTTTTTGATTAAGTTAAAAATTTTGATTTAGTTTATATATATATGATTAAGTTAAAAAATTTGATTTAGTTTATATATATATATATATATATAATGCATATTCCACACTGAAGCTGAGAATTTCTCAAACAGAAGTATCAAAACAGCCAACCCCACGCCGCACGAACAGTTACCACCAACCCCTCATGGCCGCACGCCGCCGCCACCAACCACCCACCGCCGTCGAGACTTTCTGCCGGTCTCTGCTGCCTCATCTCTCTGCGATCTTGTCTCTCTCTCTCTCTACTCTCTTGGTCTCTCTCTATTTCTCCCTGTCATCTCTCTCTCCTCTTTGTATTTAATGTAATTGTGTGTGTGTTAATTTGCTGTAAGTGTGTGTGTGTTAAGTTACTGTGTGTGTTTGTGTGTTTACCGTTGGAGAATTGGTTGTTTGGTGTGTGTGTGCGCGCGCGCGCACGCGCGCGTGTTTTTGGTTGTTTAGGAAGTATTTGGTTGTATTGATTTTATTGTTTTTGTTTGTTTAGTTTAGATATTTTAGTTAGGTTAATGTTTAATTATTTATTTATTTATTTTCATGATATCTTTTTAAAATTTCAAAAGCAATGAAAAGTATAAGACAAATACTATTTTAAAGTATTTTCATGTTCCAGGAGCTACATAATAACTTTTAATTAAATTAAGCAAACGAATAATATATTTGTAATTAAATTTTAATAAAATACTTTAAAATAATTAAAAGAATCTACTAACGATTAACAAGGGTTTAAAATATAAATAAAATTTTAAGCTAAATTTTATGTATTTCTTTAAATTTTGAATATTTAGTTAAAAACTTAAAAATTTAGGAGCTGACTAAGTAAATAAAACCTTTAGCTAAGTTACGCACAAAAAAAATTAGTATTCCACACTTATGTATAGATATGATTTCTTGTTACGCCTCGAGATTTTGTCACTGGAGGATTAGGAATTGAAATCGAAAACGAGCAGATAGTTTTGTCGCACTTAAGTCATAGTGAGAGTGCTTAATATTATTTTGAATTGAATTACATAAATTATGTTTTAAAACTTGCTTGACTACTGTTGTTTTGAACTATGTGAACTTGTGATGACATGATCTTTTTACATTCAAACCCTATGATTCTTTAAAAATGCTATTTATATCTTTGAATGCATTATTATTTCAAAAAGTATATTAGTTATATTATTAGAGAAGATAGATGTATGAAAGATGTACGATATTAGTAATATCTTTTAGTGTGAAAGAATTTGCCTTGTGTGGATGTAGTTACCTTGAAGAATTTGCCATGTTCGGAGTAGTCATTAGAAAATATTCACTATGTGAGAGTTTGTATCGGCTCTGTATGAGCTTGTGCGCGGTGCCCCATCGCTAGAAATGGGTGTGTGTTAGCCTATTAAGGCATTGTGTACGGTGCCCCATTGCCAGAAAAATTGCCAAAAAGGGGTGTGTTAACTTATTAAGGCGTTGTGCGGTGCCCCATCGCTAGAAAGAGGTGCGTGTTAGCCTATTAATGCATTGTGTGCGGTGCCCCATCGCTAGAAAAATTGCCAAAAAAGGGTGTGTGTTAACTTATTAAGGTATTGTGCGGTGCCTCATCGCTAGAAAGAGGTGTGTGTTAGCCTATCAATGTATTTTGCGGTGCCCTATCGCTTAAAGGGTGCGTGTTAACCTGTTGAGGTATTGTGCGGTGCCTTGCGTGGGTGCATGTTAGCCCAACAAATTGTTGGATGAAATTGTATGTTGGGAATAGTTTAACTTTAGTTATATCCTGTCAAGTACGAGTACTTGTGAATACAAAATTATTTCTGAGAAATGATAAATTGCAGCTATTAAGCATCAATATGAATACTATTACAAAGATTAAGAAAAGTTTAGTATACATTGTGAGATTTTGTAATTTAGTATTTTTTCATCTCTTGTGAAAAATATAATGTTTTTAGTATTTTTAAATGATTGTTGTTCATCTTGTTCAATATAATACTAAGTGCACTCTCCTGTAACCTTTGTGGTTGTAGATAGCAAGAATGACAAGAAGAGTTGGTCTACCACAGTCGTCAGTCAGAAGTTGTTTTGGCAAGGAGTATGAAACATTTGTGTAATCAAATTGGAGTAGTTGAGATAATGTATCCCTAAAATGTATAACACTTTTGTATTTATGAATAAATAAATCTGGTTTAACTTGTATAGATACCTTTTTGTCCATTCTAAGTCTTAGGTTTCACACCCTAGAGAAGGGGTGTGACATTTTGGTATCAGAACCCTAAGTTTTAGATTCTGTAGGGTTGTCAGAGTTTGGTCTGTGGTAGACCATCGGATAGGTGCGCTTTCTTGAGTTTTGACATAGGCTTTGAGATATCATGCCATTGTCTTTGGACGTCTGATTGATTGACTTTGAAGTTCATTTGGGAAACGCATTCTGCAGGCGTAGGTTCCTAAACAGAAATCTAAGTATGTTATCAGATTTGAAGAGATAACCTTTGATTTTTCCATTTCAGCTGCCTTTTTCCTTCTATATGCGCTGGGTTAGACTCTAGTGACGAATCCTAAATTCTTTCATTTCTTGTAATAGGATAAAGTATGGAACATTCAAAAGAGGTATCATCAATTCCTAATGAAGTATAAAAAGAGGCATATTCTCAAATGGGATCAATACTACCTGATCCAACTACGAGAATGCTAGAAGCAATAGAAAGACTAACGGAGCAAAATGCAAGATAGATCGCTATCCAAGCAAGAGGATGGAAAACTCTATGATCAAACAGTTTAAAAACTTAGGTGCTAAAGAATTCGTAGGAACTCTTAGTCCAATGAACGAGAAAAATTAGCCAAAAGATACGATACGTATTTTGGATAGACGTAAGGTAGCAGCGGACGATAGGATTGACTTCATAACATTTATGTTTAGAGGAGAAGAAAATAGTTAGTGGGAGGCCACGGAGAGGTTTCTGAAAATGCCAATACCAGGAATTGAACCTCTGGTACCCCAGAGGATTTCTTGGAACCATTTTGTGAAGACATTTGATGAGCAGTATAAGCCTATGACGTATAAGTACGAGAAAGAACAAGAGTTCATTGACCTTGTGCAGGAAAATATGAGTGTGGCAGAATATGAAATGAGATTCACTGAACTATCTCGATACGCAATTCTGCTTGTACCTGATGAAGAATCTAAGTGTAGAAGATTCCAAATGGTTTGAATTTTTTGATCAGGACCAGGCTGATGGTCCTTGAATTAGATAACTATGCCAATTTGGTTAATAAGGCCAGGATGATAGAGAAAGATATAAGGGAATGCAAGAAACGGCGGGAAGAATTCAAAAAGCGCAAGCTTGAAGGCACCTCGATTGACCGAACGGGAAGGTATGGCTCTAAAAGAAATATTCCAAAGCCACAAACATTTAGAAATCAGAGCTACCAATCACCAACAAAGAATTCTGAAATTAAGGGAGACCAATCAAATAGGGGAGCCTTTAGTCATATGCAAGAAACGAAAACATATACTTGCTAAGGGTGTGGGGCAACTGATCAGTTCATTAAAAACTGCCCGAGAGCCAATGAAGGGATTGTTTGTTATCGTTGCAATGAGTTGGGACACAGAGCCTCGCAATGCGTATATTCAAAGAAACCAACACAATTTTTCGTTGAAAGTAAGAGGATGGGGGAACACAAACCAACTAGAAGCATACAAGGTAAAGGGAAGAGACCGATGCAACAATCAAGGATCTCAAGTTGAGTATTAACTATCACCGGGAAAGATGCACAGGTTACAGGATGATAAGTACTTTTATAGTTTCAATGGAAATTCTTATACTTGTTAAGGTCTGAATTCAACATGTTACTTTATACTGTCCAATTTTAATATGCATGGCCACTATGACGATGAAACCTCCTAACTGAGTAATACTAATTGATACACCAATAAGAAACGAAGCGTCGGAGAAAAAATGTGTTTAAAACTTGTTGTGGGAATGAAAGATAAAATTATATCAGTTATTTTAATGATGGTGGATAGGTTTCGGCTTACTACTTGAGACAAGTTAGCTGTCATTATATCACGTATTAGACTGCTCTTAGAATAAGTAGTCTTTAAACTACCTGGGAAAATATATTTGTAATAGAAGGGGATAAGAGTAGGACACCTGTTGTCTTAATAGTAAAGGTGTCGAGGTTATTTCAAAAATAGTTTCCATAAGTAGTGACATAGAATTGAAAATGAAATAGCATTCAGAAGATGCCCGTCATGTGTAAAATGTATTTTACAAAAAGCACACCAATAATATGCCAAACCGAAGAGTTAAGTTTACATTTGACCCATGTCCAGACAAAACGCCTATAGCCGTTCCACCTTAGACCAATGAGAAAGTAAAGTCTTTGCAAAATCTTTGCTTAGACCAACCCAAAAGAAAGTGAAGATAAATAATTTAACCAATGAGAACAGGGTCCCCAAGAATAGTGCATTTTCTAAAATGCGATCGCTCGGAATTACCCTTGCAATAGGAAAAGACGAGGGCTCATTAGCAACTCTTAGGGTAAGACCGATCTTGTTAGAACAGATTCGAGCAGCCCAATTAGCGGACAGTCAAGTAGATAAGACAATGGCAGAGACAATTTCTAAGGGAAAGACGAAGTTTGAAGTTTGAGATGATGTCTTGTGATGTTGTCATTGACTGTATGTGCCAAAAAATGAAGAGTTAAGGAGGTAAATTTTAGATGAAGCTTATAACTCAGCATACACCATGCACCTGGAAGCACAAAGATGTCCAGATATCTAAGAAAAAGATATTGGTAGAGTGGGATTAAGAAAGATGTATTAGATGTTGTGGCAAAATATTTAGTATGCCAACAGATTAAGGTTGAACACCAGAAGCCGACAGACTTATTACAACCCTTACCTGTACCCGAGTGGAAGTAGGAATACACCACCATGGATTTTGAATACCATGATCACCCATTGAAAACAATGCTATTTGGGTAATTGTAGATAAATTAACGAAGTAGGCACACTACCTATTGATCAAGATGACGTTTCTGATAAATTGGTTCGCATGACTCTACATTGATGACATCATTTGTTTGCATGGCATACCAATTTCGATAATATCAAATATGGATCCAAGTTTTACATCCAGATTTTGTCCAAGTTTACAAGAGCCATTAGGGACTACGTTCAAGTTTCGCACGACCCTTCACTCGTAAACTGACGGCCAGTCAGAAAGGATAATTCAGACCTTGAAAAATATGCTTAGAGTATGCATCCTGAACTTTGATGGTAGCAGGGAAGAACATTTATTGTTGATCGAGTCTGCCTATAATACTAGTTTTCATTCGACCATAGGAATGACCTCTTACGAAGCATTGTATGGCAGAAAATGTCGAAACTCAATCTGTTGGGAGGAAGTTAGAGAAAGGAAATTACTAGGCCCTAAAAACGTGCAAATCACCATCGAAAAGATAAAGTTAATTCGAGAAAGATTAAAATAGTCTTAAGACTGACTGAAAAGTTACGCGAATAATTGGAGACGCGATCTAAAATTTGAAGTCGGAGATCACGCATTCTTAAAAATATCACCATGGAAAGGAGTTATGAGATTTGGGAAGAAAAGAAAGTTGAGTCCCCATTATATTGGGCCATACAAGATCATTAAAAGAATTGGCAACACAACATATCAATTGGCCATACTTCCGGAGTTATCAGGATTACAAGATGTATTCCTTGTCTCGATGTTAAAGAAGTGCATGCCGAATCCTTCTCATATGCTAACAGTGCAACTAGTTGACCCAAAGTCCAATCTTACGTACGAAGAAGTGTCAGTACAAATACTAGATAGAAATGAACAAATTCTACAAAATAAAGTCATTCAGTAGAAGAAATCACTTGGGAACGGAAAAAGGACATGTAAAAGAAGTATCCACACCTTTTTAGGTAGAAAGGCACGAAAAATTTCAAGGACGAAATTTTTTAAAATAGGGTAAATTGTAATAATCCGCACTATGGCAATTAATAAAATAAGACACGTGTCACTCCTTAGAATAATACATTATTTGACAGTTCGTAAAAAATCTTAAAATAAAATTTTTGACAAATAATTATAAATAAAATTTAAATTAAAATTTAAAATAAAAATTCACAAAATACCTATAATAATAAAATAACATTAAAAGACTATCTTAAAATTTTGAGACTTTTTCTAACCTTAAATTTGTACAGTTAATAAAATGTCAATACTCGCTAAACGCAATAAAAAAATATTAAATAGATTAAAAAATCTAATAATAATTCTAACTACACGATCATTTATAAAATTATATTAAAAACTTATATCTAAATTCTCATTTTTTTCTGAATTAAAAATTTTACATCACAATTTTTATGATGTATATGTGGACAGATTAAATGAACCACGTCTGTTAAACAGCTGTCCCTCACAATCGCCTATTTATATATTCTTGGGTGTCGTTTGGTTAAGGCACGCACAAAATTTTTTTTGATTAAGTTTATATAAATATATATATATAATACAGATTCCAAACTGAAGCTGAGAATTTCTCAAACAGAAGTTTCAAAACAGCCAACCCCACGCGGCACGAATAGTCGCCACCAACCCCTCACGGCTGCACGCCGCCGCCACCGACCACCCACCGCCGTCAAGACTTTCCGCCGGTCTCTGCCGCCTCCTTCTCTCTCTGCGCTCTTGTCTCTCTCTCTGCTCTCTCAGTCTCTCTCTATTTCTCTCTATCATCTCTCTCTCCTCTTTGTATATAATGTAATTGTGTGTGTGTGTATGTTAATTTGCTGTGAGTGTGTGCGTTGAGTGTGTGTGTGTTAAGTTACTGTGTGTGTGTGTTTACTGTTGGAGAATTGGTTGTTTGGTGTGTGTGTGCGCGCGTGTTTTTGTTTGTTTAGAAAGTGTTTGGTTGTATCGATTTTTTTATTTTTGTTTGTTTAGTTTAAATATTTTAGTTAGCTTAATGTTTAATTATTTATTTATTTATTTTTATGACATCTTTTTGAAATTTTGAAAGTAATGAAAAGTAAAAAAAAATACTATTTTAAAGTATTTTCATGTTTCGGGAGCTACATAATAAATTTTAATAAAATTAAACAAACGAATAATATATTTGTAATTAAATGTTAAAAAAGTACTTTAAAATAATTAAAAGAATCTATTAGTGATTAACAAGGGTTTAAAATATAAATAAAATTTTAAGCAAAATTTTATGTATTTCTTTAAATTTTGAATATTTACTTAAAAACTTAAAAATTTAAGAGTTGACTAAGTAAATAAAACCTTTAGATAAGTTACGATTAAAAAAAATTAGTATTCTACACTTACGTATAGATGTGATTTCTTATTAGGCCTCGAGATTTTGTAACCGGAGGATTAGGGATTAGAATCGGGAACGAGGAGATAGGTTTATCGCACCTAATTCAAGGTAAGAGTGCTTAGTATTATTTTGAATTGAATTACATAAATTATACTTTAAAACTTGCTTGATTACTCTTATTTTGAACTATGTGAACTTGTGATAGTATGGTCTTTTCACATTCAAACCCTATGATTATTTAAAAATGCTATTTATATCTTTGAAGGCGTTGTTAGTTCAAAAAGTATGTTAGTTATATTATTGGAGAAGATAGATGTATGAAAGATGTACGAGTACTTGTGAATACAAAATTATTTATGAGAAATGATAAATTGCAGTTATTAAGCATCAATATGAATACTATTACAAAGATTAAGAAAAGTTCAGTGTACATTGTGAGATTTTGTAATTTAGTATTTTTTCATCTCTTGACAAAAATGTAATGTTTTTAGTATTCTTAAATGATTGTTGTTCATCTTATTCAATAGAATACTAAGTGCACTCTCCTGTAACCTTTGTGGTTGCAGATAGCAAGAATGGCTAGAAGAGTTGGTCTACCACAGTCGTCAACCAGAAGTTGTTTTGGCAAGGAGTATGAAACCTTTGTGTAATCAAATTGGAGTAGCTGAAAAAATGTATCCCTAAAATGTATAACACTTTTGTATTTATGAATAAATAAATCCAGCTTAATTTGCATAGATACCTTTTCGTCCACTCTAAGTCTTGGTTTTCACACCCTAGAGAAGGGGTGACACCATGTGCTCTTGGAACTCACCTTGTTCTTCCAAATCTTCTTCTCCCTAAGACTCAAAAGCCAAACACTCTAGCTTTCTAACTAATCTCACGACACAAAATTCACCACAACATATCATATAACACCCAGTATAATCTATAGTCAATGAGACAGATAAATTTATGACATCATAGCAGATAAATCAATAAACATGTGCGTATAAAATGTAGATACCCAACCCAACATGCACCCAGATTATAACAAGAATTCCACGCCGGGTATCACCAGAGTAGACTTTCACAGGTATTTGATCACTAAATCCATCATCGCGCCTCGTTGCAAATATTAAATGCGTTACCGGGTTTCATGTCACAGCTATTTTACTCAATGGCAACGGCATGGGGTCCGCACCACTTTGGACTTATTGTCACTAGCCGCAGGGAATCATTATCATTGCTTCATGACTTATTATCATTGCCTCTGGGACTTATTGTCACTACCCTCATATATCAAGCGGTTTATCCCACCTTAAGATTGGTGATGCATTCATCGGTGTCAACCCAAAATTCTAAGCTATCGAAATCAGAATGCTAGCGACGAACCCATGATACCTAACAATATCCATAAACCATTTCAAACACTAGGAATGCACTCAGGGTGTATAAACCAAATTTATTTCAAACACCGGGGATGCACCCAGGGTGTATAAATCAAATCTGTAACACCGGAGACGCACCCATGGTGTACAAGGGGAATACATTCCAAAATATTTTCAAAAAATGGTAACCAATGACGCCCTAGACTTAGAATCAAGAACGACGATCTCAATACAGCCCATTCCAACAACGGTTTGCACAGATGGACTCCAACATACCAGGATACAAGTGACAATATCAATGATGTATAATATGGATCTCAAATACAACCATCTATAGCATGGCATCAACTAGCACGGTAAGATTCATGGTATAATTTGCAAAGTATAAGATACAATTCTCAAGGTATGACTCAACATGATAGTATGAGTTCTAAATCATCATACATTCTCTTAAAAGAACTAATCAACTAATTCAAGTTGATCATCATACAAAGACACGGGTCTTATAGCAAAGATACTCAATTTCACACTTTGCAACTTTCAAGGTAAAAAATTAAGTATTAAATTAAAAGAGCCGACAAGATTTTTGGGTATCTAAACTTGGAATCAAGCTATAATTTTTATACACTATTTAGAAACAAATATTTTTCACAACTCTCATATTTAACACCAGGACCAAAATCTAAGTTAAAAGGGTTAACAAAACATCCTAAGAAAAAACAGTTAAGCACTTTTCTTAAGATTTTACCAACATCATGCTTCTGTTGGTCTTGGTTTTGGGGTATTATATCAAGTAAAAATGAGTCTATTTTTTAGTATGTTCTAGTTAAATACGTCCCCTACAAGTTTCATGTTTAGATCTAAGGATAGTTATTTGGAACAAGTTAGACTTTTTAACCATTTTAAAAAATAGGTTCTGTCAACCGCCAAAACTCAACAGAGCCGATTTTGGACAGAGGGTTTAAAACGGTTTTAGGGTATCATTCCGAGACTTTAAGATCTGATTTTTTAGCAAACAATACTTCAATATGTTTGCTACAATTTTCATGTAAATCATTTTTTGAATAGGTCATTAACAATAGGGGTTTTGGGTTACCCAAAACTATGTCACATAAGTGTCTTTTGAGGGCTGAAACTTAATAGAGATTTTCAAATGCGTTTTGACCTATCAAAACTCAATATTATGTGCTCATATTTAGTGGATAGATATATATACATGTTATCTATAACTTTCATATTTTAACCGGAGGTCGAATCTCATTTTAAATTAGGGTTTCCAAGTCAGTAGTGTTTATTGGTCGGAAAATGACACACTTTGGTAAAATTGCAATATTTGGAGTTTTGCATATGTAAATGAGTTGAAACTAACTTTGGATGAAAGATAACACCAAAATATAAATCTGAACATAAATAAAATGCTTAAATTAATTTTCTACATTGAGTTATAGCATTCCAAAGTTTAGGGTAGAATCATTTATGTTATCAAAAATCAAGTCTCTTAGAGCCCAAGTCTTCTACTTATGTCATGCGAAGTTTTTGTTCAATTTTCTTTGAATGCTTGTGTTTTAGACTTTAATATAAAAGATCCAAAACACTTAGAAGTTATCAAATTCAAAGATAACAATATACAACAACATCTCATATCACCTATAAACGTAACAGCCCCAAATTTTTAACTACGACGCCTTTTCGGTTTGATTTTGGTTCTTGATTCTTAAAGTGTTTAAAGGGATGTGTTGAGAGATATTTTGAGAGATATTAGACATAAGACTTAGAGATTTTATTTACTTGTTTGAGGGATCACAGGAGGGTGGAGGATGAATTTGAACTTAACTTTCGAAATTCTCCTCGATTTCTTCCTTTTTCTTTCCTTTTTTTTCCCTCAAACTCACCTTAACACTTAAGATCAAAGAGTTTTGGTTTCTCTCCCTCACTTGGCCGAAATTTTTCATGTAGAGAAGAGGGTGTTTGGTTTCTTTTATATAGGCAAAGGTTAGGGGACAAGAGGGGGACTTAAAGTACCAAAAAAGAACTTCTTTCTTCATTTAAATAAATGAGACTTGAGTTTGATTTGAGTTTATTCAACTTTTGAGGGCTAAAACTCAGACTTGGAAAAGATAAATATAGCCATGGGTCAGGTTGGGGGACAAAAATTTGATCTCCCATCAATCAAGGGGTTTTGCATTAGTTTACGTGCCCTTTTGTGCAAGAAAATGTATTAAAATTTAATTTGATATATCTTTTTGTGTCTATTCCTAATGAGACATATTATTTTAGTATGTTTATGATAAATATAGTATTCTCATGTATTATTATAATTTTCATAGCAATTGATTACATAGATGTACTCTTTTAAGTTAAATTAAGTTATTTTGGCAATATGTGATTTGTTGACTTATTTTATTGTGTTTAAACTTCAATAATGATTTGTTTACTTTTGGTAAGCTACAACACTATATTATTATGTATATTACTTGTTCAACAAGTATTGGATTATCATAATATTTAATTTAATACTTTTCTTATCATTTTAAGCTAAAAATAAAGCAAAAAGTCATTTTTTGGCACTCTTCCCAAGGTGGTCGACCACCAAGGGGTAATTTTGTTATTTTGATATTATTTTATCTTTTGCTACTTAATTGTACTTAAATTCTTAATTTAGGATATCCATGTGTCAAAATTTGAGTTTTTAAAACTTTTTGCTATACTCGAGGCAAAATGGTCATTAACCCTATTTTTGAAGATTTTTTTATTTTTAACTCATTATTTCATGATATTTACTTCATTTAGAATGTTGGGAGACTCTCCGGGTGCTAAGGTTTTGTTGCCTGAGTTTTGGACCTTGTTGGGGTTTCCGGGCTGAAATTAGGGTTTTCGATTTGAGTTAGGGTTTTGAACTTCTTCTGTATTCTATGGTCTCGTAGATTATCTGCCACTAACACTTAGGGTTTAAGTTGGGTCTTTACACGGGTCGTTATCAACCGAATTGTTACAACTAGAGTCTGTACCGGGTCGTTACATTCTTCATTGATACCGGTCTCTATCTCGAAAAGTTAAAGTAGGGATATCCCATCGAAAAGATCCTTGTAATCACATGGTGGGGGAGGAATCCAAGGTTCCTAAGAGCCCCCATGGTCATACGGTTCCTCCACGATCGGATGCCATTCCAACTCATCATCTTCTTCATTATAGTCTATGTCCATGAATTCTTGCTCCAGTTCTTTAAGTTCTCATAAGTCATTTTTTTCTTTATACAAAATCTCGTTCACGTCAAGGGAGCACAGGACTGGTCCTTCGGGTAAAGAAGTTCTCGATTTCAGCTCATCAAAAGGAACGATATACACTAAGGGATCGAACACGGGACCTGTGGTTCCCAAAACATTTATCTAAGGTAAACTTTTCTCTTTTCCTTCTTACTCTTCCTTCTTCTCGATTTTCTTACTGGCTGGTGTTTTCTCTTCATGTCTATTCTTGCTATCGTCAACCTTCTTTCCCTTTGATGACTTTTCTATTTCTGATACTTCTGTCTTCGTCTCTTCATCTCTTAAACTCGGCTCGGCTTCTCCATACCAGGCTGCCTCTCCATACCATGCTGTGTCATTGCTCGGAATGGTTGGAATATGCCACTTGATATCTATTCTGGCTTCCTCCAGGTCATCCAACGCCTCTAGGTGTGCTAAGTCTTCCTACAAACGTATGATTTTTTCATCTTCTTCATCATCGCCCTCGGAAGGGGGAAAACCTTCCTCCTCATGAAAAACAAAGATCAAGAAGTCATCAAAATCATCATCTATCAATTCCTCGATAAGGTCGTTGATCAACAACACCTCTCGACCGGATGAAAAATCTATAAAGGGCTTTGGTTCTTTACGGGGACTATAAACTTCATAGAATCAAAACCTTCCACCCCTTCTTCAACAACATTCACATTCTACTGATCTGCGTGATTCAGTAAAGGATTAGTGGTCACATTTAGCTTTTGGACGACAGTAGGTGGGAGAATCACCTTGTTATCTATCAAATCTTAAATTTTATGCCGAAGCCTTATGCAATTGTTGGTTAAATGACCACACCCCTAGTAGAAAGCACAGTATTGAGTCGAATTAAATCGGGGTGGCAAAAAATTTGGTGGCAGGATCAGCTCCAAAGGCTTTAGGAAACCCCTCTCAATCAAACGGCTTAAAATGGAAGTCAGCGATACGGTGAGTTGGGTAAAGGTTCTTTTTTGGTTGCGGGGTTGTTTTTGGGTAGCTGGCTGAGTGGATGGATTAGAATTGCTTGAATTCGGGTTAAGCAAGTTCACTTTATAACTTTGGTTCTTAGAATTGGTGGCATTGTTCAAGTTGTTGACATAAGGCTTCCTGGCCGTTCTTTGGCTCAATTCTCCTTTCTCGATATCCACGGACTATAATGCATCCTCTATTTGTATCTGTATCCTAGCATCAAAAACTTGCTTAAACGTCATCAATGGTTGCGTAATCAGATACTTTCAAAATTATGGCTACAAATTCTTCACCACCATCCTTACTTGCTCTTTGCCAGGAGGCTTGTTCATCATCTTAGCAGCCTTGACCCTCAAACGGGTTAGAAACTCGACAAAGGACTTCTTGGCCTCCTGCCTAGTAGTCTTGAGTTCCCGAGTTGTGACATCAAGCTGGATGTTGTAATTGTACTAGTTGACAAATGCAGTAGCAATATCTTTCTAGGTTCTCATTTTTTCAGCATCCAGTGATAGAAATCATTTTTGGGCGGCTCTTGACAAAGGCTGTTGGAAAAGCTAATTCTTTAACTGATCACTAATTTCCATCGGCGACAAGGTTCCTACATACATATTCAAATGGATTCTCGGGTCTCTAGTTCCATCAAATTTTTCCATATCGGACATCTTGAACTTCTCAAGGAGTTTTGCGTTGGGAAACAAACAGAACCCCTCTACATCCAATATGTAATCTTCAACTCCTCGGGCCTTTCTCAAGATCTTCTCCAATTTGTCAACCTTATTGGACAAGATCGACTCTTTGGTGGCTCAAATTTTTAGGATTCTCAATCGTACAGGTGGCACTGCCACCGGTTGGGCTTCATCGAGTCCCACATTATCATCCAAAATGTTGTCTCCCACGCCAACCTCCTGGTCATTCGGGAGAACTATATTGGGGTCCACAATTCGGTCTGCAAGACTTGGATCTGTGCTTGGCACTGAGTTTGGATTTTGGCTTGATTGGTCACAGCAGTGTTAACCCCCTCAACTATTCACTGTAATTCCAGGATTGCCCTTATCCTGCCTGCCATGGTTTATTTTAGGTCTGCCATCAGTAACCTCAGCTGCTCTACACATCTGAGTCTTTCCCTCAGAGATTGGGCTCAAGTGCGTATAGGTTCTTCTCTACATAGAGCTATCCCAGGTCTCTGAATTGAAAGGACTAGTGTAAACTGGAGAACTCCTTAGTTAGGGTCTAAGCTCAAAACAACTTGCATTTGGCAGTAGGACAGGTAAAAATAAATAAACCTAAATGGGGTGCTAACTATACAAACAAAAGTATTCATAAAAGAAAATTACATAATCTTAAAAGATTTATTGATCCTAAAAGAAGAGGTCTAAGAAGTTATATGTAACAAGAAGACAGGTACGTCTGCACTCAGTGTACCTTCCGAATAAAGTCGAAAATATACCTCCCATGCCAGGAATAGTGTAAGGCATGGTCAAACGATACGTAATAACTCTTTTTGCCACATCTATGGGAGTATGTGGCTAGAAAGATTGTTGGCTTTCCCGACATAATTTTGAGACAGTAAACTGATCAACGTATCGGGTAGGTGGAGCGAACATTTTGAGAAACAAGCACACAAATATGAACAATGCAGATGCGAATACTAACGAAAAGTTTACAACATGAACCATTGACATTCCAAGTTAAGCCCTCTTATGATTTGTTTAAAAAAAAAAATCAGTCCCTAGTGGAATTCCCAGAAAAACTATAGGCGTTTTTGGGGAGACGGTGCGCCGGATATCTGTTATTTTTAAAAAAATGCTATTTTCTTTATCAAAATAGAAATCCAAGATATCCAAATGCATTTTAAAGAAAATTGAAGTCGGCCTTTGATTTTTGAGAAAAACTAAGAAAAACAAAAAGTAGGCCACATGTCTTTTAAAAACGTAACTAGAGAAAATAGGGTTCAGAAACTAAAGTACGAAAATGAAATGTGTTAGGCACCCTTTTTATCCAACCGTGAGGTTGGCCTTTACTATATCAATATTGGTTCTTATTTTAAAATTTTCAAAGGTAATATATACAGAATATGAGGTTAAAGAGAGTTCATACAAAAGCAAACAAAGAATGAAAAAATTCTAACAATAGTCCTAAGGGTCATGCAACTTGGTTGTCATTTTTAAACATGCCACACGTGTTGTTTGAGCAAAGAAAAACGAAAAACATGCAATGAAAAGGTCAAATAAAATAAGAAAAGATTAAGGATCATGCAATACCGTTTCTGTCTCTAACATGCTATATACAGATTGTACAGAAAGAATAGAAGAGATTCAAACACTATTTTTAAGCTACTAGATATACAAAAGAACTCACGGCCTTAGCAACCAATGTTGCGGCTGTGATAAAATATAGCGTAGCCACAACAAAAAAAGTTGCTAAAAGTTATGGCCGTGACAACCAAAGGTTATGGCCATGATATTTTTTGAGGTTCAAAGAGGTGTTCAACATGCAAGGTCCAAAGGAGACTCAGATGAATAGGATGTACGAGACAGAGACCACTGTCCACTTTATCAAGGTTGAATCTACTGTCAATCAACCCAACAACAACATAGATCTTGAAATATGATGCATAAAACATTAAAATAGCTAACAAAAGGCTTAAACGTAATTTTCATACTATTAGTCTCACAAAAGTTCACGGCTGTAGCAACAAAATGTTGCGGTCATGAGAAAAATGAAGAGAAGTGTTACAGCCAAAAGAAAATAAATAGCGGCTGTAATAATATGGTCAAAATAACTCACGGTTATGACAATCGAGGGTAACGGCCGCCAGGTTTTAAAAATCATAGAAGCATTTTTATGTGTCCAATGTGCCAGTGAATATGAAAATGGATAGAAATATGCTATTCTACACAATTCATCAAGTTACAGACATATTGTTTAGGAAAATAAACTTATATGAACATGCTTGATAAAGAATGGATGACAAAAAAAGAAATAATGAATGGAAACCTTAACTGTGATACCCTTGGGAGAGTATTGGTATCCAGGTCTTCACTCTTTGGTTTATGTGAGAATGGCATCTATTTATAGGCAAGGAGGCAACACAAATATTCTCTAAAATGCTGCGCCACTTATCCAAAAAGGTGTTAAACCTGTGGCAGCAATCTTTAGTTGTACGAACAGTGTCGATCGTCACCTTTATGGTACTAATAGTGACAGTCGTGACTTTCAAAAGTCACGGCTAGGTTTAGGTTTTTAAAAAAGTAGTGGCCGTGAGAAATAAAATTCGCAATTGTGAGAAATAGAAGTCGCGGCCTGTTTTAGAATTACAAAAAGGTGGTGGCCGTGAAAGTAAGGACACGGCCTGTTGTAGGGTTTTGAAAACGGTAGCAGTCATGAGGATCATAGATGTCACACCTTGAAGGTTTTTGGTGGTTTCTTGGGGTTTGAACTAAATTCTTGACTTTTCTTGCTTGGGAGTATCATTGAGCACAATTCTCATGTTTTCATAATTGGAGAGCATTTGAAACAGGTGTCTACACTAAAGCAAAGCTCAAGTGAGCTCCAAACAAGTAAAACTCTAACTAGTGGATGAAGGTGAAGCTTCCAACGCGTGTCTTCACTCTTCAATGGGTGCTCACTTGAGAGAAAGGCAAGGAATCCACTCTTGAGGGGTAAGGAATGCTCCAAGGGCCACCAAATCCAACCCTAGGGCTCGCTTTTCGTTTGAGACCAATCGAGCGATCTCTCGCTGGAATGCACTCCAATGAAAGAAAATACATATAGTTTCTTAATTTTGTTCCAATGCCTCAAGGCTCGTTCAATCAACCCACAATAATTATTTTCATGCATTAACAAGTATATAACAACCACTAACAATTATTATTATTATTAAATTTTAATCATTTTCCATAATTAGACATTCAGCCATATTCTACCGACACATCATAACAAGTTTTAATTAGTCCTTTCAAATTACAAGGGACCGAGTCCCTACATAACCTCTACTTCTAAAGTTAAGCTTTCGCTAACATAATTTAATTATAAAAATTAATAAGCTTAAATAAAATAATTATTATTTTAAACTAAAAAAAGCGTGAAACATAGTAAAAAGATTTCAATAATTTTATCGCAAACTCCTAACATCAATAATAATATTTTGGGTAAATTACACTGACCTTCCTTGAGGTTGATTGAAAATATAGACACAACCCCTCGTGTTTTTAAAAGTGCACTGACATTCCTTCTGCATTATTTTTTTATTTTAGATACCTCTTTCTGTGAGTTGATCGTCAATTGACTGTTAATTAAAAAGTAAAGGTTGCTAACACAAATAATTCTTTAAAATAAATTTACTATTTTACCCTTGCTATTAGAATTTTAATAAAACCTTACTAAACAAGGAAATTATTTTTTGGTCCATTGTTTTTTGCCACACACAATAAATTATGGTGGCTTTGGGATTGAAATCTCTTAAACCTTTACAATCGACAACAACAAACATGGGTTTTTCCAAAACACCATTTGAATTCTCTTCTGTAAATCAGAGCGAACATCCAACAAAAGGAGTCGACGACACTTGGGTTTTTGCGAAATAGCACGTCCAGATTGTACTTAACGAGGGCTTGGTAAATGTTCTTCATTGCGGGTATGAGGAATAGGGTGCTATTGTGGGAGTTGATGAAGACTTCATTTTTTACGGCGATGGACTCAATATGAGTGGAGGGATAGTAGGTGGCGCGACGTTCTGCTAGACCCAGGTATAGGCACTGAATTGGAATTTGGTGGCGAAGAAAAGGAGTTCGTTGGGTAAGTCAACGACGACTTTGATGCCGGAGCTAGATAAGGCTTTGAGAATGGAAAGGTCGATGTCATACACTTTGACGTAGTTAATGTCCTATGATATAAGGAGTTGAATCACCTTGACAGCCGACAACAAATTGTTGAAAATTTAGCCATAGTTCACTTCGATGGAATCGCCATCTGGCAATCCAAATCTAGAAAATCAAAAAATAATGGAGTTAAAGCTTGAAAAACTATATAGAAATGTGCATGGGAGTGTGTGTGTGTGTGTGTGGCGTAGAAATTTTTACTTATGACTAAGAATACGATGGAAAGGACTGTGTGTGTAGCGGCGCCACATCCGGCGTTGAGCTTGACAGCGTGCTTGTTGCGGAAGTTGAGGAGGGCGTCGTCAGAGGTGATACATTCGGTCACCGGTCCTCTCCATGTTCAGGGCATAAACTTCTTCTTCGGTAAATGAATAGGGCAATTTGGACATACGAAAATTTTAACGTAACAGCGTTAAAGCAACAACACTAACAGAAGAGATCAATGTAATTTCAAAAAGGAGGGGAGAACTGATTGTATTTGTTAAATACCTTAGGAGATGTAAGTGTAATTTATCATAATATTTATTTTTAGGTGCATTCTTAGTCCAATCAAAAGTAACAAAACTGCGTGGAAATTAAAAAATATATGAAACAACTATATTTTCTTGACATTATGTATGTAAATATATTCAAAATATATTTTGGATGAAAAATAAAGGGGCAAGTTGGTTTTTTTTTTTGATTAAGGAAAAGTTGAAATTGAAAAGAAAAAAAAATTGAGTTTAAAATGAAGTCAAAAAATTTAACTTTAATGAAGAGAAAAAAAGCTAATTAGTTATAGAAAAAAATATAAAATATTATATAAAATAAATATCCCACCCTTCTATCTTGTAATATAAATTGATTTTTTCGAACTACGATCGCATCACATGTTATCCAAATTGAGCTAGACTAAAAACCACGATAGTCTTGGCTCTAGCCTATTTTTACCATGCACCTATTTTACTTTATCCAAATTGAGCTAGACTAAAAATCACGATGGTCTTGGCTCTAGCCTATTTTTACCATGCACCTATTTTACTAGAGGTGAACTTTGTTCTTTTGTCAAGAATTTTTCTTTTTCATAGTTATCTATAAAAATAGAGCTAATTATCAGTTAGTTCTATTTTTACGAATGGTAGAAGAATTAGTTCTAATACTAAATTTTTTAAAGTTTTAGTTCCATTTATAAACATTTTGTTTATTATAGGACAGATAAGCCCCGCTTTTCACGTTGCTTCCAAAAACCCTTCTTTTTTTCTCCATTGTTTGCCACAAACCCTAAACACCGCCTCCTCCTCTTCCTCACCGCTTTCTCCTCGTCCTCCTTGTTGCTGACCCTCCTCCGCTGCCCCTCCGTCAATCCTCCTCCTCCTCTTAACCGTCATCGTCCCCTCCTCCTTTATCCAAATCTGAACCACCGATGATGCCAGTGCTCCTCCTATGATCTTCTTCAATTGATCCCATTGCCGTGGCTCCTCTTCATCATCTACCACCGCTCTTCCCCTCATCAGATCTGTTCCAGATCTCGCCGTTGTCACTCCACCAGATCTAGACCATTCGCTTCTCACCTTAGCTGTCGTCGTCGCGACCTTTCTTCTTTCTAGATCTGGACCATTGACTCAGATCTCGTTGTCGCTGCTGCTCCTCACTACTGTCGATCACCAAATCTAAATCACCGACTTCAAATCTCGCCATCGATGGCGCTCATCCTCCTTCTCGTCGCTTGTCTATCAGTTAAATTTTACTGGCTCTAGATATCACCACAAGAACTAAGAAATGCTATGAGAAATTCAAACTGATAAATTTATATTAAAGTAATAAATCTTTATTAAAGTGATAAATTTATCAGAAGTTAAATTGATAAATTTATGTTAAAGTGATAAATTTCTCAGTTAAACTGAGAAATGTTATGATGAATTCTGTTAAAGTGATAAATTTATCAAAAATTAAATTAAAAAATTTATGTTAAAGTGATAAATTTCTCAATTAAACTGAGAAATGATATAAGGAATTCTGTTAAAGTAATAGATTTTTTAGTTAGACTGACAAATTTCATCGGAGAAATTGATAAATTTTCATAATGTTAAACTGATAAATTTTTTGATGTTAAACTGATAAATTTCGCTGGAGAATGAGGAGAATGGTGTCGGACAAAAAGAGAGATCGCCGGAGAAGGAGTTACCGGAGTCGACACTAGAGGAGTGGCCGACGCCGGAGGAGAAGCAGTGATGGCATGGCTGGAAATAAATAGTGTTTGGACAATGTTATGGGTATTTTGAAGAAAATATATTAGATTAGAATTAAATTTAATAAAATTTATTGGATTAGACCAATCCTCTTATAACTATATAAATTAGAACTGTAGTCAAAATTATCCTAAAAATAAAACTAAAATATATTGATTTTTTAAAATTTATAACGAATCATAAGCATCTTTATGTTTTAAAAATTAATTTTTTTGAATTATTGCATATATGAATCGCTGCTAGTATATTTGTATTTTGTAGATAGAAGAATTAAAAGGGTTTAACAGGAATAAAGATAATATTTTAATATTTTTTTATAATTGACATCAATTCTAATTAATTAATGACTTTGTAACGAGACTATAAACTTCATATATCATAATTCCATTAACACAAGTGGGTGCATATGTATTAGTAATTACAAACGTTAGGAAAGGTATGTGTATCTCAGGCTAAAAATAATTAATATGTGAAAATAATTATTTTTTTCTTTCATATTTTTTCCTTTTCCAATTGACAAATTTGGGATTCAAACATAGGCTTTATTTAAAGTTGATTTGTTTTTGCTTTTTATTTTTTTTATTTTGAGTAGAATAAGTAGAAAATTTGTTTAGTTAAAATCTATTTTAAGCCACCAAACAAAAAGAAATTATTAGTTTTTGATCCTTAACTTTTATGTGATTTTAAGTAAAAAAATTAAAAATTTGACTTTAAACCATAGCCAAATAAGATCATAAGAGTAATTATTGACTACGGCCACACCCCACGTGACCACGCGTGGTAACAAGTCTTATTAGAGCCATACAATCATCTTGATTCTATATATTAAAATTAGATATCACTTATAATTGTGTAATTTTTAGCAGACTTTTGATATACAATCATATTGATTCTATATATTAAAATTAGATATCACACATAATCGTGTAATTTTTAGCAGACTTCTGGTATCACGTGACGCTGCCTCAATAACTAATATTTTTCGAGAACACAATCCTATGTCAAATCTAGAGCACACAGCTAAAATATAAAAAATCATGCTTATTAGGATTTATGGTATAACCTTTTTTTTTTTTCAAGTTTAGGTGGTCAAATGATGATGAATTTGAAACATGGAGGGAGACCCACCCAACTCATGTGAATTGATGACCATAGTTTGGACCCAACTCAGTAAAGTTCAGCCTCAAATCCAACCTCTTCTATTTTTAATTCTTTCTTTCTGTCAGAACTTTAAATTAAAAGTGACTTTGAAGTAAACAAATCCATTGTAAAAGTCAGCTTGCAAGAAGGCCAAGATCCACTTTAGTTTTTGGTAACTGTTGACTTGGGTGCGTTTAAATGAGTCTGTGAATTTACTATTCAAAGTTCGGTGTGTTAATTAGTATAAATACAATACTAGAATGACTAACTTAATTTATTTAATTAATATCTTAAATGATGTGACACAATTATAAATATTGAATTTAAATATAATTTATATAAGAGCTATTATATCATTATTTATAATTATATCACATCATTTGAGAAATTAATTTAATGAACTAAATTGATCATCGTAACATTATTGTTAATCTAAATCTTTGGTTGAAGAGTAATTATAACGTTATTGAAAATGGACTATGTGCATTCTAAAGATTGGCCGCAGTTGTGTACGCTAGTCTAGAAAAAACCTCAATTTTCTTAATTTTGAATTTTACAATTAATAAAATATTGAAAACTAATAGTCATCACGCTTTACTATTTTTTTTTTCACTTTATTCTTCGTTTTGGCAAACGATTCTAAATCAGGCTTTTTGCCACAAAAAAAAAAAAACCAAAAAGCACTGTCTGAAAATTTAAAGGGTTTTAGCTTTTCAGCTTTTTAATTTTTTTACATAAAATAATTTTATATATTATTTAAAAAACATTATACTTTTACTATATATATCTATTTTTTTTATAAATAATAAATTTTTAAAATCTACTTTTCAAAATTTATCAAACAAGATCTGTATTGAATATAAAATTATGTGAAAATAAATTTTAAAAAACTCTAACAACTTTTTTTAACTTAAATTTTTTTTTTTTGCTTAAAACAACTTTAAACTTAATTTTTTGACGTATTGTCTTTTAACTTAAAACTACCCATATAGTTCACCAAATAGGCTTTTTGACTTATTGCTTTTCATGTGATAATATTTTTGTTATTAAATAATTTGAATTGGCATTAAATAATGCGTTAAATTAGTGCACAAATGGAACCGCACTTTCAATCTGAACCAACTTGTGCTAGATTACTGCACAAATGAAACCTTAGTTCCAACCCGAATCAACCCGTGTTAATTAGGTTGAATTAGTTTAGATTGGATTAGTTCCAAAACATAGATAGTTGAGTTCTTAATTTAAACTTTTAGAACCAATGTTGATTAAATCAGTTATGAATTAAGCCCCAAATTGCGCCGGATTCATCCGTACCCACCCCTTATATGAAGTCATTCTCATAATTTAATCCCTCCTTAATTGCTTCGCCAAAAAAGGCCAAAATTGATGGTTACATGGTCAAACCAAGTGAAACTCTCATTTGGAGTCTTGGACACCAACTTCACAGTGGGGAAATTCCATACCCATTCAACGAAGAAATAGACTATAACTACATTGTTTTTAATGTTTATGTAACTGTCATTTGGACTCCTAGTTCTTAGTGGGAAAATCCTAAAACCCATTCAACCGAGAAATATACTAGAAATATTACATTATTTGTTATCTATGCATTCTTTAACTCTGAAACTCTCATCCTGAATTTTTAAGAATTTATAATTTTTTGAATACTTAAAAATATATGTCAAAATATGATTGAATGATGATAAAACTTTTTGAATTTATTAAGAATAAATTTGGATAAAGTTTAAAAACCAGATATGCTTATCTAAGTTTAAAAATCAGATATGCTTATTTAATTTTACAGGCACATGATAAATCCAAATCTACATATTTAAAATAACAACTCCTTTTCAATTTTTATGATTTATTTTCTCCGGTTAAACATCTCTCCAACTCTCCCTAAGCAATTTAAATGCATGGTTCCGATTTTCCTAGGCAATTCAAATACTTTTGATTTTGATTTTGGTTCTCTCAAATTCTTCGACTTCCATTCCGTGAAAAAATAGATTTTTTCACAATTGTACACGTCTTCAATTCAAATTTGGATATTGAGTAGATACTGCTAAGATCGAGCTTTGTCTATATTTTCGATTGATAAGTCTTTACATATGCATTTTTTGCTACTTAATATTAATTAATGTATCTTGCTTTCAACCCAGACGTGCAATAATTAAAAAGACGGACATATATATTTTTTTTAAACAAAAGGGATTCTCGTTACACAGTTGAGTAGACAAGGAGGTAAGAAAAAAAAATACGACATTTTTGGATATTGAGTAGATACGACAGAGATCGAGTTTCGTCTATTTTTTTTATTAATAAATATTTACATATGCGTATTTTTTTTACCACTTAATCTATTCTATAATATAAAAAAACATTATGGGCTTTTTGACACTCACAGTCTTTTAAGAATTTATAATATTTTAATATTTAATAATCATGTGTTACAATTTAATGGGAATAAATTTGAATCTAATCTTTATCTTATCATTAGTGGCCTCAAATTACTATCCTAATATAACTACTTTTAATTTTTGATGTTTATATTCTAAACTTTGATTGATCCAAATTTGAATATTAAAGTACATTTTAATCACATGAACTCTCAAAAATTAGATTTCATTTAAGCATGAACTTACTACTTTACTTCTCTATTCATTGATCCAAGCGGGTTTTTTAATTAAATTTTATTTTGTTTTAATAAGATAGAATTAAAATACATATTAATCACATTTTTTTAGCTCTATACTTTTCTCTTTCAAAAAATAGATTTTATTTCAGTATATACACCAAACGGGTTTACATATTTTACTTCTTTTAAAAATAGATTTCATTGATTCAAGCCGGTTTACTTCTTTTAATTATATTTTATTTTGTTTTAGTAAAGATAGAATATTAAAGTACATTTTAATCACATTTGTTTAGCTCTATACTTTTATCTAAAATATCAACACCTAACTTTTTATATATGTTATTATAAATGGAGAACAAAAATATTCAAGAGAGTAAACCAAATGAACGGGTTTACTCCTGCTTGGTGCTTTTTTTTTTATATAAATTTTTTATTTTTTATATTTGATCTGATTTTTTTTTTGAGTTTTCTTTCCATGATTTTAGGGTGCGATTTATTAGTTTCTGCCCCATTTGGAGCGATACAATTAAAATAGGATTAAAAATTTAATAAAAATAAAATTTTTTAAAAAAAGAGTTAATTACCGAATGAGTTTTTAGAACCCTTATTTTTTTAGAGTTCCTAACTTATTAGTAAACATTTTGATTGGCAAATTGCTTTTAAAGTCTTAGCCAGTGTTTGGGCAAGTTTATTTTTGTGATTTTTTAGTTTAAAAATAAAAAAAAAACTAATTAGTTTGGCTTATTAGGTTTTTTTTTCACTTTTTTTTATTTTTTCTACGTAATTTGACATATATTCTTTTACAAAAAAATTGAAAAATTTAAAAATTACTAAAAAAAAATTATTCCAAACACAAGTTTAATCTCCAAATTATAATTAAGCTTTTGGTGGTGCCTATATAAATCCCTACCCAAAGAGTTAGTGACTACAATCGTTGCAAAGCAAAACAATTCTTAGGGATTTCGTGGAGAAAAACTGAAGGCAAGTTAATTGTCCTAATCAGAAAACATAACAGCCAGCCGAGAGGAACTTTGGCCACAAGAACAGCCCACTTTTCGGGCATATACATTAGATGTCAAATGAAATTTAATCGTTGTAAAATTTTAAGGGTATACTTTTGACACTTGATTCTTGTTAATTATAGATATTGATTGTCATCCGATTAGATCTAAACTTGACTCTATTTATTTGGTTGAAATTTACTTTATGGTGACGAGTATTTAATATTTTGTTATTTCGAAAATATTGTTCTTGATGTTATTAGCTTTTTGGATATGCGTAGATAGTTAATTCTATAAATTTATTATTTTACCATAGTAAAAAATTTAAATTTGACTTCGGTTTCATGGTTTTTTCCTTTAGAGGTTTTTCACGTAAAAATCGGTGTTTTGTAATTGTTTAATTATTATTTTTTATTTTGCTATTGTTGATCTTAATTTAATCAAACACAAAAGGAAGAAAAAATATTTATTCTGCTACAGACTATTTTTAGATTAGTTTTTTCCCAACAGTGATATCAGAGCTCAGTTCAGATATAACCTGAATATATTCAGTTTTTGTGCCTGATTAAAATGGAGGAATCATCTGGTGCCATGATTAAATTGAACTCATCAAACTATTCGATATGAAAATTACGGATGGAAGATATTCTTTACATTAAGAACTTGTACCTGCCGATTAAAAGTGGCAGCAAGAAGTTAGAAAAATTTACTGATAATGAGTGGATGGTTATGAACAGAAAACAATGGCTCAAATCCGTACTTGGATGGATCAAAATATTTTTCACCACGTAGCTCAAGAAATCAATGCACATATATTGTGGAATACATTAGAGTGAATGCACGAGAAGAAGATTGCCTAGTTTAAAATAATATTGATCTAACGGTTGGTGAATCTAAAATATAAAAATAACCGGAGTGTAGTTGAATACCTCTGTGATTTTTAGCAGTTGATCAAATCAGTTAACTACTATGAAAATAGTTCTAGATGATGAGTTGCAGACCCTACTTCTGTTGAGTTCTTTGCTAGACAGTTAGGAAACACTGGTTGTGACAATTAGTAATTCAGCATCGAACGGCGAAATCACCATTAAAATAGTGAAAGACAGCATGTTCAACGAAGAAGCAAGACGAAAGGAGTAGGAAATCATAGCCGAATCACATGCCTTGGTCCCAGACAAAAGGGGGAGGAGTACAAACAGAAAATCTTCTAACAACGACAAGCCAAGAAACAAGTCAAGAGAAAAATCTCAGCCCAGGAAAGATATTAAATGCTTCTATTATGAAAAAAAAGGTCACATGAAAAAAGAATGCAGAAAATTGAAAAGGAAACAGAAACATAGCAAGTTTGACGACAAGAAAGATTAGAAGAATACAGCTAAGGACCGTTCCAACAATACTGTCAGGTCAAGGGCATCAAGTATGAGATGATAATTCCTAAGACACCAAGACAGAATGGATTGGCATAAAAGATGAACAGGACAATCATGAAAAGAGTCAGATGCATGTTGCCACATGCAAAATTACCAAAGACATTTTGGGCCGAGACAATGAGGACAGCAGCTGATCTGATAAATTTATCTCTATTAGCTCCACTTGAGAGTGATGTGTCAGACTGAGTATGGATAGAAAAAAAAAATCTCCTACAAGCACTTGAAGGTGTTTAGTTGTAGAGCATTTGTTCACATTCTTAGAGATGAAATGTTAAAGCTTGACGAGAAATCAAAATAGTGCATCTTTCTGGGATACAACTGAGAAGAGTTTGGGTATAGACTTTGGATTCTTGTTGACAAAAAGATCAACAAAAGCACATATGTCATCTTCATTGAGGACGAAACCATAGAAGATATGAATAGAAAAAATGAACTAGCTATACAGGTAGAATATCCAATTGATACAGATACAGTCTTTCCACCTGCCATGCATAGTAATGATGAGGGAGACCCATAAGATAATGCAGATGTTGATGAGGATTCGCCTACAGTTGATGATACAGTCCCAGAAGAGCAGACAAAGCAGGCTCACGTTGATCATCTTGTAGAGTCACAATTGAGAAGGTCTACAAGGGAGCATCAAGCCTCTAATAGATATCCACCTACTGAGTATTCGACACTCACAGATGGGAGAAAGCTAGACTGTTATCAGGAAGCATTTAAATATGAATAGAAGAATGTGTGGATAAAAGCCATATAAGAAGAGATGAAATCCCTACATGAGACTCAGACATATGATCTAGTAAAACTGTCAAAAGGTAAAAGAACATTGAAGAATAAATAGGTATACAGACTGAAAACAAAATAAAGAAACTCGCAACCCAGGTCCAAGGCAAGATTACTTGTGAAGGGATTCAGTCAGAAGAAAGGTATTGACTTTGAAGAAATTTTCTCACATGTTGTGAAGATGACATCCATTTGGACAGTTCTCAGGTTGGCTGCAACTATTGATTTGGAGATTGAGAAGATGTACGTGAAAACAGCCTTCCTCCACAGCGACTTAGAGAAAGAGATTTACATAGAGCAGCCCGAGGAATTCAAAGTCAAGAGTAAGGGAAATTTAGTGTGCAAGCTAAAGAAGAGAGTCTTTATGGGTTAAAGCAGGCACCGCAACAATAGTACAAGAAATTTGATGAGTTCATAGCCAAACACGAGTTCAAGAAGACAACTTCAGACTATTATGTGTTCCTAAAGAAATTTGTAGAATGTGACTTCATTATATTGCTGCTATACATGGATGATATGTTGATCATCGGACACGACATGAGCAAGATTTTGAAACTTAAAGGAGAGGATCGACTAAGTAGATACTTGGCATGAAGTTCACCTGGGATAGGAAAAATCACAAACTATGGCTTTTACAAGAGAGGTACATTGAAGAGGTACTTCAGAGGTTCAACATGGATATGGCTAAACTTGTAGATACTCTACTTGCTAGTCATTCCAAACTCAGTTTACAGCAAAGTTTGACAAGTGAGAAAAACAAGGCAGAGATAAAAAAGATTCCTTATTCGTCCGTAGTTGAGAGTCTAATGTATGCAATGGTGTGTACAAGGCTAGATATAGCATATGCAGTCGACATAATGAGTAGATTTCTGTCAAATCTAAGATGGGATCACTGGAAAGCAGTGAAGTGGATCTTTTAGTATGTCAGAGGCATTTCCAAAGTTTGTTTGTGCTTTAGTCAAGGCAAGCCTAAGTTAGAGGGACGCGAACATGACAGGATATGTTGATTCTTGAAAATCTACATTAGGTTACATGCTTACATTTGCAGGAGGAGCTATATCTCGGTAGAGCAAATTGCAGAAGTGCGTTACACTATCCACCACAGAAGCTGAGTATATTGCAGTGGCATAAGGCTGCAAGGAGAAGCTGTGGATGAAGAGATTACTACAGGAGTTGAGGTTGACACAAGAGAAGTATGCACTTTTTTTGTGACAACCAAAGTGCTGTTCATTTGAGAAAGAACCCACAATTCTACTCACGGTCAAAACACATTGATATGAGATATCACTAGATTCAGAATGTGTTAGAAGAAAAGCTATTACAGTTAAAGAAGATCTATACCAACCAAAATGATGCAGATATGATGACAAAGATTCTACCTACGAGAAAACATAATTTTTGCAGAAAAGCAGCAGGTATGATGGATTTCTTCACATGAGGCGGAAGGGGAGTTTGTTAGTATCCGCCCCATTTTGGGTGACACAATTAAAATAGGATTAAAAGTTAATTAGAAATAAAATTTAAAAAAAGAGTTAGTTGTCTGGTGGGTTTTTAGAACCCTTATTCTTTTAGAATCCTAACTTGTTAGAAAACTTTTTTTATTGGCTAATGCTTTAAAAGTCTTATGCCCTGTTTGGGATCAATAACAAAGTTAGCTTTTTCTAAAATGCCCAGCTTTTAAGCTGATTTGCTTGGGATAATAAGCATGCACAGCTTTCAAGGTAACTTTAAAAAAGTCAAAAAATTTTCTTTCTCTTTTTTTCTTCTAGGATTTAATTTTTTAAATTATCTCAAATATTGTCACTTTTTTTATTATTCTTTTTTTTTTTTCTAAAAAAGGTAAATCTCTTAAAATCCTAAACACTTAAAAGCTATCCCAAACAGCCACTTAGTCTCCTAATTGGAATTAAACTTTTGGTAGTGTCTATATAAATCCCATCTCAGGGAATTCGGTTACTACCATCATTGTAAAGAAAATCAATTCTTAGAGATTCGGTGGAGAAAAACTAAAGGCAAGTCAATTCTCCTAATCAAAAAACATAACATCGGCGTAACAGTATAGCCGAGATGAACTTTGGCGAGAAGAACAGCTCAATCTTTGTGCACAGATCGGATGTCAAACGAAACCCGATCGTGGTGAAATTGTAAGGGCATACTCTCGGCTCTTGATTCTTGTTAACTAACGATATCGATTGTCAACTGATGAAGTCTAAACTTGACTTTATTTATTTGGTTGGAATTTACCTTACTGTTACGAGTATTCAATATTTTGTTATCTCGAGAATATTATTCTTGATATTGTCATACTCTAGACATGTCTGGAGAGTTAATTCAATAAATTTATTATTTTGACATAGTGAACATTTTGAATTGAACTTCGATCCCGTGATTTTTTTTTTCTTGGGAATTTCTCACGTAAAAATGAGTGTCTTGTAATTATTTGATTATTATATTTTATTCTACTATTGTTACTTTTAATTTAACTGTAATACCCCAATTTGGTAATAATAAAAACCCAAGAAATGTAGTAAAAGCAGGAACCCAATTTAATAAACTACTCGATAAGGGAAGCCAAACTTCAAATTTTCTTTCAAACATGAGGGTAAAAGAACTAATTTTCCTTTCTAAGAGACTCCCCAAAATAGCTCATTTATACGAATCATGAATATATAGCCTCAAACCTTCATGAATATATGAATCAAACCCTCAAAGTCATAATATTTCACTTAAATAAAAGAATTCAACCCATCAAACAAACTCAGCGCCCTCATATGCATACGAATCATGAATATATGGCCTTAAGGCCTTACAACGCGGGTATTCTAATCTAAAAGACATTAAACCAAGTGCTCAAAAATAAGAATTACATTTACACTTTCATTTCTCAAAAGATGCTATCAAAGAAAATGTAATTCTATCAATTACTCAAAAAGGGTCTCGCAACCATCCACCTTACTCTAACATTTTTTTCTCACTATTACCTGAAATGGTGTTAAACAATATGTGCCAAAACTCATAGGAAAAAAATTAACAATGAACATGTGCATGACATGTGAGAATAGTTATGCGAGATGCAACATAAATTTCTTTTAAACCAATTCTATTTATCCCAAATCAAGCTCCCGTCACATAACCGAGTTTTCAACTAAAGATTATAGTTCAAAGTTCAATAATCTTAGTTGAGCTAACCATTATGACCTATCACCCCACTGTTGCCCATCCAACCCAATGTGTTCCATAGTCCATAGCTATTCATTTCATCCAAAAGTAGCTTGCCAACATAATTCATTCATTGATTTAATTAAGTACCAAAATCGGACGGTGCCTATAGATCCAGGCATATTTATCGTCACCAAGCCACGCGAGACATGATGAATAAATACTAATTCTATAATCCGACACAGAGAGTACACATTTTCGATTTCTCTCGAAAATATCGATGGGTGGGCCGTCCAAGAGCACGTTTTTAAGGGAATTAACCCGAAGGAATGGCCTACCTTACATTGCGTAAGTTTTCGGTCTTTCACTGAAAAGCAGCTCATGCCCAAACTTAATCAATCAATTCGATCACGTGATACTTTAATTATATTATATTCATTAATAACCAATACGAGTCCAACCGTCAATCCGATTTCTCTAACCAAACCCAACACTATTAAGGTTTTAATCTCAACCACCACATGTTTTTTCATAATTCATATATTCAATTATAAGGGCTCAACACCCCAAGTTAACCTTTCATATGATTCAAATCCACGATTTTTTGATTTTACACAAAACCTTCAACCAACACCTACCATCTTCGCGTGTCATAAAAATTCATGTAAGATGTATATATATAATAGGCTAACACAACTCCAATTTATCCAATATTTACATCAATTTCATCATATAGGTCCCTTAGCACAAAACGCCCAATTTTTATGGTATTAATTTCAAATCCAAACCCTAACCCTTTATTTTTCAATCCTAATCATATTCAACGACAACAAGAAGATAGAATCATGTTAAACCGTCCATAAATTTTAAGATTTAACATCCTTTAACATTACACCTTAACTAAGGGCTTCAAAAACACTATTTTCATATATTTATGTTAATATAATAAAAAAAATATAACTTATATCACATAAATATTCAATAATAGTCATATATCCTACATCTTTAAAGGCTTAACACCAAGAAAACCACTCTACCAAACTCCAATCACAAGAATCTCCAACCGAATGGCGAGAAGAAAGCCTCCAACGCTAAGCTTGAGCCTCCAACGGGTATTCAACCAAGAAAGAAGTAAGGAATCACCTCAAGAGAGGCAAATATAGCTCCAAGAACCCTTCAAACCCAATCCTAGGTCTCAACTTCTATTCTAGAGAGAGAGGAAAGAAAGAAATGAGAGAAAAAAGGTTAACCCGCTACTTAAAAGTCTGTTTGCCAACAGTCCGCCCGAGTGGACCCCCTATTGCTCGAGCAGTCCTCACTTATCCAAACTCTCTGCCACATGTTCGCTCGAGCGGATTCTCTATCGCTCGAACGGTCATCACTAGGTGAAAATCCAAACAAAAGATGCGAAACTAAACCAAAACATAAGTCAAACACCTCACAACAATATTTTCATGCATTACTAAACATTCAATTGTTGTTTACAACTTTAACATGTTCAAGTTTTAATTTCTACTTACGATTTACGCATTCAACTGTTTTCTACCGACTTTAACAAAACATGATTTCGTTAATCATTGTAAATAAAAAGGGACTGGATCCCTATATTAACCAAGTACAAAAAAGGAAAAAATATATATTTCGCTTCAGATTATTTTTAAATTAATTTTTTTCCAACACGATTGGGGGTATGAAATTAACCGATAGTTTAAACAATGCTCTATATATTGGACAAGGACATTTTATTCAAAATTGAATATAGGATTCATACTTTTGGAATTGATTGACTAATTCAATTTTATTTTTCTTCTTTTTTTTTACATTTTAAATTTTCATAATTTTTTTGTTAGAGTTCTTTTTTTATTGAAACCATTTTAACCCTTTCATATATTCCATATGGAATATGTTACTTAATATTTTAAGTTTCTAAATTAAATAAGACTAATGCTTTATTTCAAAATTTATAACTAGATGTCGCTAGATATAAAAAAGATATAACTAGCATTCAATTTCTTTGTCTATCCATCCAAGTTTTTTAAAATTTTAAATTAAATTTAGTTCGACATACCAACAATTTTGCGCTATATGTATTTCTTAATTTTTGAAAATATAATATTATTAGATTTTGTTTAGTATGTTAAAATAAACTCTTAGTTGCTTACGTTCAGTAGCGGAGCCAATGCATGCCCAGAGGGGGCACGTAACCCTTTTCACTTTTTTATTTGTACATTAGTACGTATAAAAAAATAAAATTATGTATCTAGACTCATAAAAATTTGTTTAGTATCCCCCCTAAATATAAAACTATTCTATTATTTTAATTTTTTATAAAAATATTTGCAACTACGAGTTTTAAAATAACAAATTTTAAAAGATAACTTTTTAAAATTTTTTACTAGGTTAGGGTATTTATTCAATTTTTTACACAAATAGATTTTATTCATATGCTACAAGCAAAAAAACATTTAATACACAATATAATTTTATTTGTTATTGAAATTCTATTGTGTAGCTAATTTTTTTTGCAGTCCTATATACAATTATTTAAGAGCTATTTAGCTTTATTAAGTTTTTTTGCATTTATATTTGATGATTGATTTATTAATTCTAGCTATTACTTTTATTGTTAATTTCGGATGGGTAAAAAAAAAAAAAAAGAGTGGAGGCATGATGCAAATTGATATCAATACTGAGATAAATAATTAGTTTTGGGTATATTAATAAGCATTATATATATATATATATATATATATATATATTGTGTATTATATAATTTTTTATTTTTAAATTTTAAATTAGAATATTATAGGATAAAAAATTAATAAAGGTATTAAATCTAACTAAACACTCCCTAGCCATGAGTTGGAGGTGACAAGACAAGAATAGAGGATCAAATCCTCCCACTTTTTATATAAGGGCCCTCCATAAGAAGCAAAGGTATGGACACTAATTCTCTCTTTCCTACATCTTTTCTTTTTCAAAAAGACTCAACTGATTTGTGTATCAGAAGGCCTTCCGTCGACCACCGGCCTAGAGATTTGTTTTCCAGGCATCCAGTAGCAGAGCGCTTGGGGGTTCGGTCGTCTTCTTGTTGGAGGCTAAACTGCTAAAATTCATTGATTATAACATGATTTAAGCTAAAAAAATTAAACGGGAAAATGCCAAAATTAGCTCTAGATTAAGATTTTTTTGATATCAAACGATCAAAATAAAACTTGGTATATACTCCCAAAGTTATATTAGAGTTATATCTTATGAAATCTAATAGAATTAATTTCGATTGCTGCAACAACTTTTAGTCTAGAATCGTTCGCGGTTGTAAACTTCAAGTTGAAATTCTAGATTCAAGTCTTGTACTATATTCCCAAATGAAAGAGACACGACGTAATGTGGGTTTCGATCTTTGTAATATTCAAAACCCTGACTAGACAACTGTAGGATTTGTAAAAACCCTAACTAGAGAGATTAAAATATGCGCTAGAATTTAGATAACTGTATATATATATATATATATATATAGGGTTACAGTAGGGACTTGTGGAGTGTTGGAGACAAAACTGCCAAGATCATTATTTTTGTAAACGATTTTTCGATAAAAATAACTAGACAGACAATCGTCCAAACGGGCTTCAAATAAAATTTTTGATGTCGAACGATCAAAATTAAAACCTGTGCAACTATAGTTAATTTAAAAGAATACCTTTTTCTGGTTGATTCTCCAACTACAATTTTGATTCTGAATTGAAACTCCCGTAAGACCTTCTACAATATTCATTTATGCGATTCCTAAATGTATTGTAAGCTACGAACCTTCGAAAAATCGTACCGGCAGAACCTGGTCAGCTTTAGTCTTAAAGTCAAGTTCTAAATTTGATTTAACCTACTTATATATAGGGTTACAGTATGGACTTGTAGAATAATTATGACAAAAATTAGTAGTAGAACACAGATACCCATTCAATGATTTTTGTAATTAAGAAAACCTCACAACGGTATCTGTAATTATGAAAATCTTGCAGCGATTTCTGTAATTTTCATAAAATACTAAATTACAGTTCACATCACTAAAGAACTGTAATTGCACTCTAAGCCATAATTTCAATACCTTCTTGCATTAAACTCATGTTATTAAATACTTAACATTTCTCCCAACGTTAAGATTCCAGCTAATTAAATTTAATTACTAATAATTTAATTTAATCAAAATTTTAAATTCCTTAAACCCTTCTGCTTAATTTATTTAACCGTCGGATAATTAAATCAAACTGTAGGGTTTTGCCCGGTCAAAAATTATTAGCTTCCTTAAGGAGGTATCGTCAATCCCAATCATTCGAGACGTGGATTCCGTCAATAATTAGTATTCACCATATAATTAATATCGCTATTCAACTCACCGAGAATATAGACTCATATAAGATTGCACCATCTAATAAATCAGAACAACGAATATTAAATATACGCAAATCAATAATTATTTCAATATTAAGAGTATAAGCACTATTCATAATAACCTTGGGGTATGAATGAATTTATATAGTCAGTATAAAATTAATTACCCTAATGTGTCCCGTTCAATACATACAAAGTATACTAGCATAAAGAGTCGGAACAATAGACGAAACTATTATCTATTTTCCATAACCAAGACAGGCCTACTAAAGTTCTGTGTTACAGTCGTACCGATGGTATGTCCATTTCCATCTAAACTGTGAATAAAAAATTTATATTCTGCAAGAATCTAAAATCTGATCTTCTGTGTACAAATCGTACTCTATACACTATATTAAATATTATACAAAATAAAGGGCATCCATATATAATATTAAAAAATAATATTACATACATTACTCATAAAAATTATCACAAAATAAAAATTAATTTTATTAAAAATAAGATTAAATACTAAAAATATAGTTTTCAGTATACAACCCTAACAATCTCTCACTTATACTCAAAATCATGGTACCATACATCTGACTCTCATGCCCTATACATGACTATCAAAAGTTTTAGCTAGTAAGCTATTTGAAAAAAGATCTGCAAGGTTGTCTCTTGATGCAATCTTGGTCACAGCAATATCACCATTCTGTATAATTTCTCGTCTCAAGTGATACTTACGCTCAATGTGCTTTATTTTTTGTGGACTCTTGGTTTCTTCGAGTTTGCAATTACTCCACTATTATTACAATAAAATGTAATAACCGACTAAACTGAAAGTACCACGTCTAAATCCAATAGAAAGTTCCGGAGTTAAACGACCTCCTTGGCTGCTTCAGAAGCTACCATGTATTCAGCCTCTATGGTAGAATTAGCAATCCAAGACTACTTAATACTCCTTCAACTTATAGCTCCACCTCCTAAGGTAAACACATATCCTAAGGTAGACTTGTGAAAATATTTTTCTGACTAAAAATCTGAGTTTGTGTACCCTAAAGGTACTAGACTGTCTACCTGGTAAATCAACATATAATCTTTAGTTTATTTCAAGTACTTGATTATATTCTTTATCGAAGCCCAATATTCCTGTCTTGGATTAGACAGATATCTGCTAACCATGTCAATGGTAAAATAGATGTCGAGTCTAGTGCAAAGCATAGCATACATGAGACTTCCTGCTGTCGAAGTATAAGGAACCGCTTTCATCTTCTCTATCTCATTAGGTGTCTTAGGACATTGATCATTGGATAGAGTGATTTCATACCTGAAAAGAAGAAGCCCTTTCTTAGAATCCTGCATGCTAAAACGAGTAAGGATATCATCGATATACTGTGCTTATGATAAGTCCAACATCATTTATTTTTGATCTCGCACAAACTTGATCCCAATGATGTGACTGGCTTCTCCTAAGTCATTCATATGAAACTGTCCAGATAATCATACTTTTATCATAGATAATCATACTTTTATCATAGATAATGCCTCCACATCATTTTCGATGAGTAAGATATCATTTACATAAAGTACTAAAAAGATCACCATGCTTCCATCACGCTTTTTATACACACAAGACTCATTTGGATTCTGATCAAAATCATAAGACTTTATAGCTTGATCAAATCGAGTATTTTAAGACCTCAATACCTGCTTAAGTCTATAAATGGATCTCTTAACCTTGCACAACATGTGCTCCTAGCCCTTCACAATGAATCTGTCTTGATATTCAATTTTCAAATTTTGTTATAGAAATGAGCAGCAATGGATAAGAGAATCCGGATAGACTTAAGCATGGCTACCAGTGAAAAAGTTTCCTCATAATCGATCCCTTCTTTATGAGTGAACCCTTTTACAACAAGCCTATCTTTGAAGGTTTCAACCTTCCCGTCAGCTCCTGTCTTTCTCTCATAGATCCATTTGCATCCAATGGATTTTATCTCTTTAGGTGGTTCTACAAATTTTCAGGCATAATTGGAATACATAGATTCCATCTTTGAATTTATAGCCTTTTGCCAAAGATCTACATTTTTGTTCTGAAGTATTTCATTGTAGTTACAAGATTCGCTATCTAGCTCTGTTGGGATCTTGTCAAAAGAAACTCCCAAAAACATATACCGATCAGGTTGATGAACAATCCTCCCACTACGATGAGGTACTACATGTATCTATGTACTAACAGTAACACGTTATGCAGAATCTGAACCCTGTGCATTAGCACCCTGTTTATGATTTGCACATGTCCTGATAATTCTCCTACTATGACGAGACAATAGAATATCAGTGACTTGTGGTAGCTCTTTCGTTCTATTGGTATTTTTACTCAGTTCTTCTAGAATAATTTTATTTTTGAACCTATAGTCCATAATATAATTCTTTTCTAAGAATCGGACAGAATCGAGCATTGGTGCTAACAATGATCTTTTGATCCTTATGATTATAAAATAAATCACCATTCATTTTCTTGAGATACCCCACAAAGAAATAGACTTTTGTTCTCAGTTCCAACTTACTCGCGTTCTCTTTCAACATATGTGCTGAACACCACCAAATTCAAATGTGTTTTAGAAGGTACCAAGTTCAAAATGTAAATCGTTGTCTCTAATGCTAGTCCCAAAAATAAATCAGGTAAACCTGAATAACTCATCATGGACCTTACCATCTCCATAAGAGTCTTATTACTTTTTTCTGCCACATCATTCTGTTGTGGAGTGCCTGATGCAGTCAATTGTGATATAATCACTTCTGATAATAGGTAGTTCCTAAACTCTCTAAAAAGGTACTCCCCACCACGATTAGATTGTAGTAATTTAATACTTTTACCCAGATGCTTCTTCGCTTCCGTCTTGAATTTTTAAAAAATTTCAAAGCATTCAAACTTACACACCATCAAGTAAATGTATTCATACATTGAGTAATCATCAATGAAACTGACGAAGTACTCAAAATTACCTCTAACCTGGATTGTCATAGGACCACACATATCAGAATGAACCAGCTCGAACAATTCTTTAGCTCTAGCCTTTGGCCAAAAAGGGCCTCTTGGTCATCTTATCCTCTAAGCAAGATTCACAAACTGAAAGTGCTTTTATTTCCAATGAACTCAAATGTCTATTTTTTACCAGTTCATTTATCATTTTTAGATTAATATGCCCAAGCGTAAGTCCCAAAGAAACATTTGGTTCATTAAAGAATGAAACTTTCTCTTATGTGGTAAATTAGATGTGTTATTCATTTCAGTTAGTTGTAGTGTATGAGAGATAAAAGATACGACATACAGATCATCCACCAATGTACCAGAATAAATAAAATATTTATTTTCTTCACAACTACAGAGTCATCAAAATAAACAGAATACTTGTCTTTTATTAAACTCGAGACTGAAATTAAATTTCTTTTAATCGAAGTTACATAAAGACAATATTTTTGAAGTAGTTTACTAAAGCTGAGAGTGATATCTCTTACTGTAACTGCTGTCACCCTTGTATTATTATCCATATACAGGTATATTTTTTCATCACTAAGCTAACTAATTTCTTGGAACCTCTGCAAAGAATTATAAATATGATTAGTGACTCCCGTATCTACACACCATGTTTCGATAGATAGCACTGCTAAATATGCTTCAATCACAAGTGAACAGAAATTACCTAGTTTGTTCTACTTATTGAGAAAAATCAAACACTATTTTTTTTAATGCCCAAACTAGTTACAGTGATAACACTTACCTCTTGACTTCTTCATACTAGTTTTTGGTCTCTTAACTGCTTTTGGACATGTGCCTCCCAATGTCTAAATTTTTTTCTTTTTCTTGTCTTTCAACTTAGAGGAGGAATCTTTCTCAGCCACATACACAGAACCTGACTTCCTAAGAACACCATCGGCTGCTTGAAGTTCCTTAAAAAGTTCTGCTAATGAAAAGTTGAGATTGTTCATGGTATAGTTCAGGAAGAACTGCTTAAAATTTTCAGGCAGTGACTAGAGTATGATATTGACCTAGGTTTTTCCATTAATTTTAGCTCCAAGGATCTCAAGTTCATTCAGAAGACTGATCATCTTCAAAACATGATTCCTAGCAGCACGATTTTGATCACCAAATATTTTTTTGAGGTTCATAATCAAGTTATAGGCACTAGGCATAGACTGATGCTGCAAAATATTTTACATTGAAGCCAAAATGTAATAACAAGCCATCTGATCAATTTTCTGTCACTTTTGATGGGCTTGGATTTCTTGTTCGATCGCCCCCACATCAAGTACTGGTAAACATATCTCAATTAATACAAATTTATAATCCTCAACAGTTAAGATTATATCTAAATTTTTTTCTCAGTCAACATAGTTCGGTCCCATAAGTTTATTTTTTTTAGTATTGAAGCGAGTGGATTGAAAACTATTTTATTTCTAAAAATTACATAATTAAAAAATTCGTTAATTATGACGAATAAAATTTTAAATTTATTTTAATTTGGTTTTCTCTACTGTTTTAAAATTAATTCGCCAGCAGTTTAGTTCTATGTGAATAGTATGCCTCGATGGGAGGACGTTTACTATCTATCGACTGTCCATACAGGTCAATTCCTTTTAATTTTACTATATAGGCAGCTGATCCTATCAAGTAAAATTAAATAGCTGATATAGTTTTAGTCCAGTCTTTAATAGTAGTGACTTAGATAGAGTTTATTACTACTATATACAGCAAGTGTTAACTATCACCTAATCTTAAATCAATCACTTCGTAATAAATCATTCAGATGGAGAAGTAGTCCACACTAACAATTATTCCGAATCATCTCTAAATGAGATTTGTACTGGTAATATTGCAATTAATCTGTTCGATGGTGAGGAAGACCTTACTACCAACACGCAGGATTTAATTATATCGCCTACAAACTGGTAATGGAGACCGCAGAACTTATCTGTAAATAAATTTTCTCTCAAACTTAGATTTTTAAAATATTTTTGAGAATTATAAAAAAATATATTTAATTAAAATAAATTTGTTAATTTTAAAAACTACACGATCTGAAAGAATCAAACATCTTTTTCTATACAGGATTCTAAATATTTTGATTTTTTAAACTATCTTTTCGTGTTTTAATGTATAATTTTTTCTACAGCTTTTCAGCTAAGGTAGTGATTAAAGCTATTATTTATTTTATTTTTTGTTACACATTTTTTGAAAAATAATAATTTATTTAGATTAAATATTTTTTTATTTAATTAAGTCAAAATTTGAAATTAATTTTTACATTTTTTCAAGATATCCAATTTTATAAAAAATCATCTTAATGTGATATTTTGTAAAAAATAAAATGTTTAAAGTTTTTTCATTTAATTAAAAAAATTTATTTTTCTTTATAAAATATTTTAATTAAAACTAAATTTTTTGAATTAATTAAATTAATAAAAAAAATAAAACAGATATACATCATCCACGCAAATAATATGAATATGTATGCAAGTTATGTATATATTTCGATTTTATTATCAAAACGAAATACTGAAGCGTTTCAGTCTCCTGTTGAAGATAAGCTATAATAATTCTTATTTTTGTCAGTTTTCTATATCCCGATTGCATAAGAATCTTTGATACACTTTGATATATACAGATATATCATATCCGTATCAAACATATCAAAAACATCGAGCCAAGACTGCCTAGGATAGCCCACCACCGCCAGCCACCATACTGTCGCCGCTGCCTCCTTATGTCGCCACATTTAGGCGGTTTTTGTCACCACCTTGGTGCTATGTTTTTTGCGTTCTTTATACTGAAAAATAGTTCTCAAAAAGTAATATTTTTCTATTAAAAAACAAGTCTGAAAAAGTCTAAAAAACGGCTAAAAAATGGTCCCGAAAGTCACTAGCGCCGCTACCTGTGCCGCCGCCCCAAATAGCCATCTGTTTGGGCATTTTTCGGTGATGTTTTGGCTATCCTTTTTTTTTTAAAAAAAATTAACTCAAATATCTACCAACATGATGCTTCAAACAATGCCTCAAAAATAGTCTGAAAAAGTTCCAAAATATTGCCCTGAAAGTTGTCGCTGGCAAACCTCCGCCGTCGTTTGGTTTTCTCCACCTATTTTGATGATGTTTTTTTTTTCACTTTAGATTGTTTTTCCAGTGGTATTTTAGTGCTATGTTATGCCAAAAAATCTATTCAAAACCAGTCTAAAAAACATTGAAAAAGCTATCAAAAAACGGCCCGAAATCGTCGCCGATGGTGTCGCTGGCAAGCTATTTTTTAAACCATTCTTTTTTGTGTTTTTGGGACATGTTTTAATACTGTTTTTAAATCTAAAAAGGAAAAAAATTGCTAAAAAAATAAGTCAAAAAATCATAAAAAAATCACTGCGATTCGTGGCCCGTAACTCCTAAAGCCACCGCTGGTACCGCCACCTATTCTTTGTATTCTTAGATATTCAACATGTTCTTAAATATGCTAAACAGATATTTAAAAATAAATAATAGCTATTACATCGATTCTATGCCCCGTAGGCTCATATTTGATCTAAGAAAAACTTAATCTATTACGACAACCATCATGATAAAAAAAATTATATCATCATCCAAACTATTCAATCAAACATGAAATACATAATGATCATAAAATCCATATTAGAATGCTTGCAAAATAAAATTTGCACAATTCTAAAACTAAGCGGCCCCGACAAACTGCAAAGAAAAAATAAAACAGCTATGATACCAATTGTTAGAGACAAAACTGGCAAGATCATTATTTTTGTAAATAAATTTTTGATAAAAATAATTAGACAAAAAATCACCAAAATGGGCTTCAGATAAAATTATTTTATGTCAAACGATCAAAATTAAATGTGAGACCCTGAACCTTGTTAATTTTGATATATATAAATGTTGACGTGTTTTTTCTTCATGTTATATATAATCGATACTTGGTTTATGTTTTGGGATGTAGAACAGCATGTATAGATGTGTTTTGATCTTTTTCGGTCCTTGTTTAGGCTTATTTGGGTTGGCTTTAGAACACCAAAATTGAGACAAAACAGTAGGTTAAAAACCCTAAGGTTCGGTCGACTCGACAGCTATGTTCGGTCGACTAAACAACCTTTTTCGAGTTCGGTCGACTGAACCAAGGGGTTTGGTTGACTGAACTGTGGCGATTTGTGTTTCTCGAGGCACTTCAGTCGACTGAAGTGCGCTCTTCAGTCGACTAAATAGTATTTTTGGCGTGCCTATATGTATTCCAACCCCTGGAATATTTGAAGAAAAGTTTCTTTCATCATTTCTTCTGCCTTCTCTCTACATTTTTTACCCGTCCGAGCTTAGTTTTTGACGATCATCTTGTGGATCTCTGCTATTCACGCTGCTAGCTTCGCGCTCATCCAGTCTGATTCTCATTCCGATGAGACCCGGCTTTCGAGGCGTTGGGTTTTGACCCAATGAGGTAGGATTCTAGACCATGCTGCTATATTAGGGTGTTATATGTAATTGTATAATTTTTCACCGATAGAAAATGCATGAAATATCGTATCTATGTTTAAATCTTGATTTTTCGGGTAAAAAGCATATTTTTTGCTTTTCTTGGTTTAGTACGTCATATGACATGCGAATTTATGGTTTTTAAAGGGCATTCTTGAAAACGGTGATTTTTGTTGGAAAACAGAGGATTTGATGGAAATCTCAACATTTTATGTTTTGGAGGTTTGGAGCTTGCCTTCGAGGTTGAGTCTCAGGTTTTGAAACGTCTTGTTGAAAACGGGATAAAATATTTTGAAAATGCTTTGTGTGATCTCTTTGTTGAATGATGGATCTAAATACATGTATAATGTATTTTGGGAAAAAAGGTTTTGTAGTTGAGCTGTAGTTCTATTTTTAGAAGATTATGTAGATGTATCGGGATGACGCGTATTTGGCACGAGTTGCACTCTGTGTTAGTCCAAAAACGTGCGCAGCGTAAGTATTCAGGTCCTTCGGGTTAGTCCCCGTAAATTGAGACGGATGGGTGCTCAGCTCCCTCGGGGTCATAATTCGTAAATTGAGTGGTTACGTTCATGGTGCTCCGTATAGAACCTGTGTGTATCTAGGCGATCCCACGATATATGGGGGTTAGATACTGGATATGGGTCTATAGTTGCTACATCTGTCCTCTTGTGATTGAGTCGGTACATTAGATTTTACTCTTCTTTTTTCGTGATAGTACATTTCACGAGGGAACAATGTTTTGATTTCAGTTTTTCCTTAACTATGATGGTTTACTTGCATTATTTGCAAATTCATGGGTTTAAGGATGGAAACAAGGTTTTATGTTAATAAAATCATTTGGGAGGCTTGTGCTGGCATGAGGGGAAAACTTGTGGATTTTTGGGTGAAAAATTATTTTGGGTTTGTGGTTGAGTTCGCTCCCACCATGTGATTGCATATTATCTGCTTTACAGCTTCATGGTCTGTTTCTATTGGGCTTTGGCTCATGAGTGGGACTTTTTGTAAAATTATTTTTAGGTGATGATGTGGAAGAGGTCTGGGGATGTTTATGGTGACGGAAGACTTTTATAGTTTTTCTTTTGGTATGCCTATTCCTGAAGGCAGTTTTGTACGCCATAAGGCGATATATTTATGCATGTTTTACAAGATATTTATTGTTCATGAGAGATGCATTTTGGGTTTTCCTTTCATTTCAACAGGTGGATTGAATGTTTGAAAATCTATTTACTGTAAAACTGGTGTTTGGTGATTTTTCACGTGACCTTGGGTTTTGGGGCGTTACAAATTGGTATAAGAGCTCTGGGTTCGAATACCTAAGAGTCATGGGAAAATGGGTTTATCACCTGGTGAGGTTGATTTTGTATGCTTGCTTGCATGTGTTTAAACATTGGTTTATAACATGTTAATAGCTTTTTGAGCATGATAATTGTGTATATGTGGGTATGGAGGTGGAATCTCAAGATTGATAAGTCTTGCCTTCGGGCGTTTGGT
>JAOTRH010462305.1:0-28321 GCA_034768845.1 Heliamphora exappendiculata
CACTTTGTGTGTATTGAACGGGACATTTGGGGTAATTAATTTAGTACTGACTACTGGCTATATAAATTAATTCACACTCCAATATTACTATGAATAGTGCTTATCCTCTTAATTCGAAAATAATTATTAATTTGCATATATTTAATATTCGTTGTTTTGATTCATTAGAGGGTGTGATCTTATATGGGTTTATATTTTCGGTGAGTTGGATAGCGATATTATTTATTTGGCAAATATTAATTATTGACGAAATTCGCGTCCCAAAAGATCGGGATTGGCGATACCCCCTTAAGGATGTTTATAAGTTTTGACCGGGCCAAATCCTGTAGATGAATTTAATTATCCGGCGGTCAAATAAGTTAAGCGGAAGGGCTTAAAGAACATCAAGATACTGATCAAATTAAATTTTCAGTAATTAAATTTAATTTGCGGGTATCAAGAATCTTAACGTGGGGAGAAGTGGTAAGCATTTAGTAACAGGAGTTCAATGCAAGAAGATCTTGAGATTATGGGCCAGAGTGCAATTATAGTTCTTACGTGGTGTAAACTGTAATTCAGTGTTTTATGAAAATTGCAGAAACCGCTGCGTCTTTCCATAATTGTAGGAATCGCCCGTAGGTATCTGTGTTCCACTGGAAATCATACTCATAATTACTCCACAGGTCCCTACTGTAGCTCTATATATATGCGGGTAGGCTGAACCAGTTGAGATTGCTTTTCATATCATTATTGATATATTATTTTTGTCTTTCAAGACTTAAAAATATATCGGGGTTCTGCCGGTATAAGTTCTCAGAGGATCGTAGCCCACACTACGTTCGAGGATCACGTAAGAAAATGCAGTAGAAGATCTGACTAGAGTTTCAACTCGGAATCAAGTCGTAATTGAAAATTAGATCGACAAAAGGCATTCTTCTAAATTAACTTTGGTTGCACGGATTTCTTTTTAATCGTTTGATGTTAAAAATTTTATCTGGAGCCCGTTTTTGCTTTTGCCCATCTAGTTATTTTTTAAACCAAAAATCGTTTTACAAAAATAATAATCTTGGCAGTATTACCTCTAGCAATCAGGACATACATAAATATAAATAAAGGGATATTCTAACCATTCATTCATATTTACATATGTTAATTATTACATAATAAAGGAGTTCTAAACTGTGCAAAAGTACATAGCGTTTACAGTTTCACCAAAAAATTTAAAAATTTCAATAAGCACGGGAAAACTGAACAAAAAAATAAAAGGCGAAGATTTAAATCTTCAGCAAGCATCGTTAGGATTCTCCTGCTCCTGGAACTCCTACTGGTAATCGTAGCTTTCCTCTCCAACGTGGACCTCCTTGTTAAAGAAATCATCTTTCTCACTTGTGGCACGAATGTCATGAGCCAAAGCCCAGTACAAAAATATTATAAACCTTCTAACCAATCTCACTGCACAAAATATTCTGCAACATATTTCATATAATACCCAGTACAATTTAAAGTCAAAGAGACAGACAAATTTAACAATTATAGTCTTGCAAGCATATATAAGAACAAGTGAATAAGTATGTGATGCAATGGACTCGATGCAAGTTCCCAACCCGAATTGTATCTAGAATCATAACACGAATTCCACGCTGGAAATTTTCAGAGTATACTTTCTGGGAATTTGATCACCAAACCTATCCTTGCCTCGTTGCGAAAGGTAAATGCTCGCCTTAATTTCATGCCTCAACTGTTTTACTCAATGGTAACGGTGTGGGAGCGGGCCATTAACATCCATCCTTATCCTCCAGCTAACCAAAATAATCAAAGTAATAATGCGCAAATAATCCCACATTAAGGATTAGGATGCTCGTTTGACGTCAACCTAAAGTCTAAATCATCAAAATCATAATGTTAGTGACGAACCCATGGTGCCTAACAATCTCCAAAATAAACTATTTCAAACACCGGAGAAGCACCCAGGGTGTACAAGGAGAATACATCACAAAATATTTATAAAAATGACAACCAGGAAAACCCTAGATTTAGAACCGAGAAAGATAATAACCCATCCCAACAACGATTTACATAGATGGACTCCAATATTCTAGGATGCAAGTGACAATACCCATGATGTATAATATAGATCTCAAGTACTACTATCTATAGCATGACATTAACTAGCATGGCCAGGTTTATAGTACAACTCGCTAATCATAAAGTACAAGTATGTGAGGCACAAACTACAATTCTCAAGATATGATTCAAAACTTGTTAACATAAGTTCTAACAATCGTATAATTACTTAAAAATACTAATCAACTAATTCAAATCAATCATCATATAAAAACTCGGGTCTCACAACAAATGGTACTTAATCACACTAAGCAACTTTTAAGGCCAAATTTGAGTACTAAAATTAAAGGGTCGGTAGGGTTTTGGGGCATCTAGACTTAAAATTAAGTTATGATTTCTAAACACTATTTAGATAAAAATATTTTTTACAATTCTTATGTTTAACACTAAGGCCAAAAGTTATGAAAAATGGGTAAATAAAGCATTCTAAGTGAAAATGGTTAAGCACAAAAAGGGTTGACACAAAATGAAAAAGGGCCGACACAAAAATATTTCAGTTAGCTTGCCAAACAAAAAGGGTCGACACAAAAATAAACAAGAGTTGAAACAAATCAACTGAGACTTCCTCAAAATTTTATAAAAAATATTCCTTTGTTTGTCTCGATTTTGGGGTATCAAATCAAGTTAAAATGAGCCAATTTTTGAATATGTTCTAGTTAAACTTGTCCCCTACAAGTTTTATGTTTAGTGTTAAAGGTAGTTATTTGGAACAAGTTAAAGATTTTGACCATTTTATAACATGGATTCAGTCAACCGCCAAAACTCAGCAGAGCCAGTTTTCGACAGAGAGTTTAAAACAATTTTGAGGGACTTTCCCGAGGAATCAATAAGAATTTTACCCTACTCATGAAAATTTTTGATTTTTAATTCATTATTTCATGAGAATTACTTAATTTAGAATGCTGAGAGATTCTTCGGGTGTTAAGATTTTGTTGCTTGAGTTTTGGACTTTTTTAGGGTTTATGCATCGAACCTAGGGCTTTCGAGTCGAGTTGGGATTTTGAACATCTTTCGTGTTCTATGGCCTCGTGGGCTATCTGTCACTAATACTATGGTTTGGACTGGGTCTTTATATTGGCCATTATCAATCGGGTTATTACTATTAGGGTCCTAACCGAATCGTTACATGGCCTTTACTTTGTGAATATTGGTTTTCGTTGTAAATTTTTTAAAGGTAACATATACAAAACGAAAAGTGGAAGAGAATTCAAACAAAAGCAAGCAATGAAACAAAATCCTAACTATGATTCCTAGGGTTATGCAACTTGTTTGTTATTTCTAGATATATCACACGTATCGTTTGAGCAAAGCAAAGCAAAAAACGTGTGAATAAGCAATAAAATGAATAAATAAAGGTCTAAGGGTCATGCAACAATGTTTCTGCCCCTAACATGCTATAAACTAGCTATACAGAATAAACAGAAGAGACTAGAACATTATATTTAAGCTACTGGACGTGCAGAAAACTCACGGTCGTAGCAACAAATTTTGCAGCCGCGACAAAAATAGCCACAAAACATGTGGCCGTGACAAATGTAGGGTTACCGCGAGGAACAGAATGAAAAAGCTCACGGGCGTGACAAATAAAAGTCGCGGTCATGGTTTTTAAGGATATATAAAGGGTATATACATTGCACAAGGCTTAACACAAGCTCAAATGAATAGGATATGTAGGACAGAGACCATAACATATTGGTTCTTGGTTAGATCCACCATTCTTCATTCCCTATATAAGCAATAACTCTAAAATAGAGTGTACAAGATATCGTAATGAACAATAAAATGCTTAAAACATATTTTTATGTCACTAGCTTCACAAAACCTCACGACCGTGACAACATGATGTTGCGGCCGTGAGAAACAAAGGCAGAAAAAGTGTCGGCCAAGTATACAAAGACCACGGCCGTTATTATAGGTTTACCAAAAAATTCGGCGGTGACATTGAAAGGTCCCAACCATCATGTTTGCATAACCATAGAACATACAGATAGAAAGGTGTACATAATGAAGACCATGACCATTTGATCTATGCCAGATCTACCATTCATTGTTCAACAAGAAGATAAACTGAGGTACAGAAAAGAGAGGGTGCTGAACAGAGTAACAAAAGGGGATAAAACCTTGAAATAAACAAACATTAGAGAGTTTTGAAAGGAGTTTTCATGTTTTTTGCGTCTGAACAGATGTCATGGTCATAACAATAGGATGTTGCATTCATGAGTATATAAGGCAAAAATATATCAGCCTTTATCAAAAGTGCACAGCCGTGACTGTAGGTTTAACAAAACATACGGTCGTGACATGAGAAGGCCGCGACCGTCATGTTCCAGAATCTCAAAAAGTTTTTGATGTGCTAAGTGTGCTTGTAAGCATTGAAACAGAATAAGAATAACCATAAATACGCGAAACAGAGAGCTACGAATACACTGTTAGTAATGAAAAACTTGAAGGAACAATACTTACATTGAAATAAATGGTAAATAAGCAATAAAACAATAGAAACCTTATCCACGACACCATCGGGGAAAGAAGATGATGGTTTAAGTAGAGTTGTGGGTCCCTAAGGTTACCTTGTGTGAATATCCACCTCGAATAGCCTCTCGGGGGTGAGAATATATAGGCTATCTCCAAGCTAATATGGGCTCTACGAACTCCTTCAGCGCAACCATGAACATGAATGAGGCTCGAGAAGTGTGGAATAGATGAGGGAATATCAGGTGGGGGAGTATTTCAGTAGAGTTTGGGCCTCTAAGTATTTCTTCTCCTCTCCTCTGCTTGGAAATGTTGCCTATTTATGGGCAAGACGAGCAACACAGACCCTTCTAAGATGCTGCCGCCTGCTCAAAAAGGGGTAATAGTGACGGTCGCCACCTTTATGGTGATGAAAAGAACAGTTGCAAATTTTAAAAGTCACGGCCTGGATAAACAAGCGGCGGCCATGAAAAAGAAAGTGACGGCTTGGTTTAGGGTTTGCAAAAAGATTACGACCGTGACACAAATGTCACAGCCTGAGGGTTTTAAGGATTTTTCCTTGTGTTTGGAGTCGTATTCGTGATTTTATTTTCTTGGGAGTATTTTTTAGCATGATTCTCATACTTCTGTCATTGGAGCACATTTGAGATGAGTGCCTAAGATTCGGCTTGGCCAGATTGAAGTGTCTACTGTTGCCTCTCTTTGACAGAGCTTGCAACAATTCGTAGTGCAAGTAAATGTCAAAACTCCAAATACAAACCGATTGAACAAGCCGCCAATCTTAGGCACAAGCAAAACATGCAAAAAAGCGTGGTCGAACACGAATTTCTATCGAGCTTCCTACGTACCTCTTTACAAGAGATTAGATCGATCGTAGTTCGTGAGGCAATACATATAATGCAAACAAACTAATCATGATGCATGACAGGTACAGTACAAGAAAATAGATGCAGTGCAAGGAAGTTTAAGGTCATATCATAAACTGAGGAATCATCAATCAGTTTTAGGTTATGAAAGAACTGATGTGTCGTTTAAGGTCATGAGGAGGATCGATGAGTCAGTTTAGGGTCATGAGGAGGATCAATCAGATAAGAAGGGAATTTTAAGGTCGTGTAGAGACCAGCGAGTCAGTTTAAGATCATAAGGAGGATCGATCAAATAAAAGGCACATTTTAAGGTCGTGCGAGGACTGACGAGTCAATTTAAGGTCGTAAAGAGGACCGATCAAATAAAAAGAGAATTTTAAGGTCATGTGGGAATCGGTGAGTCAATTTAAGGTCATGAGGAGGACCAATGAGCCAGTCTAAGATCATAAGAAGGACCGATGAGTCAATTTAGGGTCATAAGGAGGACCAAATGCTAGGGGCAATTTTAGGTCATGATGGGAACCAAAAAAATTAGTTCAAGGCCATGAGGAAGATTAGAGGGGACAAACTCATTAGTTTTAGGTCGTGACAAGGACTGGTGAGGTGAACTTATCGGTTTTAGGTTGTAACAAGGACCGGAGAGGGTGAACCTGCCAGTTTTAGGTCGTGAAAGGACTGGAGAGGTTTGTGGCATTCAGAATGTAAAGAAAGGCTAAAAAAGCCTTAGACTCGTTCAAGAGCCACACGAGGGTAGCTCAAAGGTCTATAAAGGTGGGGGCATAAAAACATGGCAGCCGTTACTTTTGGAAGTGGCGACCTACACTATTGTGCCCTAGGGATGTAGCGGCCTGAACATAAAGTTCATGGTCGTGAGAAACGTTTGAATAAAAGTTGTGGTCGTGGCTAAGCAATGTTGCGGCATGGGTCAAGTTGTTACGACTGTTAAATTTAAAGTTTTTAGACCTCGCGGCCGCAAGGTCGATAACAGTACATGCGGTCTGGTCTGGTTTGAAAAACTCGTTCACGTAAACACATCACTCTCTCTTCTCTCTCAGCACTCCCATTTTCATCATCTCTTCTTCTCGTTTCTCACTTATCTCTCGCTCCTTTCTCTCGGTTTCATCTCCCCCAACTCTTGGGACACCATGTTTTTACTTTCCTTTGTCTTAGTGGTTTTCATGACGATGATGGGTGGTGGTTTTGGTTTCGTCGGTGAGGAAGGTGGTGCCGGTGGTAGCGGTGGTGTGGGGCCTTTCGGCAGTGGTGGTGATGGTGTGATTGGAGTCGGCGGCCAAAAAGGTGGCAGCAACGATGTGGTTGGCGGCGTAGGTGGGGGCGACGCGGGTGACACTGCAGTTGGTGGCCCCGAGGGTGGCGCGGTTGATGAGGATCTACTCAAGGGAGGTGTGCCAGGGATGCCAAAGCACTTTGATCCCGGGACGTACTATTAGCTTAACAATCGCTTTCGGAGGTCGGCTATGAAACAATTCATTCTCCCGGACGTGATTACGGAGCATAAGGTTCTTCTTCGTTGTCGCGAAGATCATCTCTCGGCCAAGAACATTAAGGTAAACCAAAGCTTTGAAGGCTTACTTGTTTGATGGATGCATTCATTGAAATTACTTGAGCTTGGTTATTTAGTCATTTGATTGATATCGAATTGAGTTGAATTAGAATTGATATTTTGACACTTTGGATTTGAGGCTTGAACTTGGATATTGAATTTGAGGCTAGGACTTGATTAGTTTAAACCTTGACTCAAATTAGAAATGGACCTTGAACTTGGATCGGGAACTTTGAACGAACTTTGAATTGGGACGATACGAACCTTGAACTATAGACAGAACGAAACTTTGAATCATCGATTAAAATGAAACTTTTGAACCTGGATTTGAATTAACCTTGAACTTGGATGAACTTTTGGGTTAAATTTTGAACTTGGGTTGAGTGTTGGACTTAGGTTGAGTGTTGGACTTGGATTGAAACCTATTTTTGATTTTGAATTAGGTCGCTTTATATGGGGCTTACTTGAATTGAATTTGAGATTTGGACATGAACTTGTTTTGTGTTGAACTTAAAAATTTGGTTAAATTTGAAAACTTTGGACTTTGAACATGTCTTGGGTATGGATTGACTATGTTGAGTCATGGGTTTGGGATGTATTCGAGCCAAAACTTAGGAATTTAGGTTCATTTGAGATTAAAAGTTGAATTGAACTTTAAAAGTTCGGATTTTGAATCAAAACGGATCTTGTGGAATTTTGGATTTAGGTTTGTGATTTGAACTAAACTACATTTGAGCGGAGTTGAATTTTAGGTTGAGCTTTTGATTTGAGGTTGGATTCTAACGTTTGGAGATTGATTTGCAAGATGTGGATTGTTAGTTTTGGGTTTTGTTTTTCACTTGAAATGGATTTAGTTTTAACGAAGTTTTCAAATTCAAAATGGATTGATTCATGTCATCGTCTTTTAAAAATAGCTCTTGGATTGTCTTAGAAGTCGTATTTTTTGAAAACTTGAAGTTTGGGTTCTCGTTGAACTTTAAAGTCGGATACCAGTGTTTGAAACGAATTGGACTTGTCATTGGTTTTGGACGGTGGGCAAGATTTTGAGTCTTAAGTGAACAAATTTAATTTAAAGTGAGATTGTGTCGCTAAAACCTAAATTATCCCAAGTCTCGTATATTAAGGATGAAAAATGTACTTCGGATTGAATTAGAAGTTTGAGAACTCTCCTTTTTTTTTGAAAATGGGACAGGGCCCGGGTTACGTAGGTTGGTTTTGAGACTAGTTTTTGCGTTGTTTTGATTACCGTCAGTTTGTTTCAGCTATCTTGTCGCATATTTCAATGTTGTTTCTATTATCATTTCCGTTTAACGTTGATTCTGTTATTGCTCCTATTGTTGTTTTTATTCATTGATCCATTTGTTTTGCTTTTATTTCAGGCGAGACAATGCATTCAAGACTTTGACGACTCCTCTGATGTGCTGGAGTCGTATACAGCCTTGCCTCTTCGCTGCCGCGAGATAGTCGATGGATAAGCACTATTTAGTGTTTTATAAAAATTACAGAAATCGCTGCATATCTTTCCATAATTGCAAAAACCTCTAGTAGTTGTCTATGTTTTACTGGAAATCTTACTCATAATTACGCTCCAGGTCCCTGCTGTAGCCCTATATATACGCGGGGTAGGCTGAACCAGTTTAAGATTGATAGTTCATATATCATTATCATTATGATATTATTTTTTTCTTTCAAGACTTAAATATTTTGGGGTTCTTCCGGTACAAGTTCTTGGAGGTTCGTAGCCCGCACTACGTTCGAGGATTGCGTAAGGGAATACAGTAGAAGATCTAACTGGAGTTTCAACTCGGAATCAAGTCGTAGTTGAAGATTAGATCGACAAGCGGTATTCATCTAAATTAACTTTGGTTGCACGGGTTTTATTTTGATCGTTCTTCGTCAAAAAATTTTATCTGGAGTCCGTTTCGGTGTTTGTCCGTCCAGTTAATTTTTTATCCAAAATTGTTTACAAAATAATGATCTTGGCAGTATTGCCTCCAACAGCAAAAACATCTTTAAATTTTTTTAATAAAAAAATTAATTGTTCACGTTTCTCTAAAGACAGCGTAGAACCAATCTGAACAATTTGTGGATCTTTTTCATTATCAAGATTTATTAAAACAATTTCTTCAATTATAAGTTTAGCTCGCATTTCTTCTTCATTTTCGATTTAAAAGTTTTAATTCTTAGAGGATATCCTCCTCGAATTCATTAAAATCTTTAGAATCAAGACAAAATATTTGAAACACGACAAAGTAAGCGAAATCCGATTTCATTTTATTAATATCAAGAGGGGTTACAACTTGAGACTCAAAGCGAAAGGGGCTCGGGATACTAACAAACACATTCCTGACTGATTCGTTGTTACAAACATTGTTCACAGACTCGGTGAAAACAAGTTTTGCAGTCTCGGACTCCAACTTAGTTGTTACATCATGCATAAGAAAAGACTAAAAAAATTAACTCTTTTTCATTTTAGCAGCATCCATGATAAGTGTGGTGCAATCCGCAAGCGCGTCAGCTTCCATCATCAGCATATCCTTGTCTTCATCATTTCCTATACGCACTCAGGCCATCACTTCATCGAAGAAAGAACTTAGATCTCCTTCCTCGCAATGAACTAGCCAGTCTGTTGGTACTTTCTCAGTGAATCCCATCTGTCATATTTTTGCTTCTTCCTCACCATCGAACAATTGATGGCTGAAAAAGATCTCTAGCCCCAGCAGCTTTTGTTTAATATTCTCTTCTATCCATGGTTCAAAAAATCCACAATAGGGGAAATCATCCCCTTCCTTAACAAAGCAACCATTCAACGTCGGCCTATATTTCCTTATCTCTGCTTCTTCCATCTCTGACCCGTACCCTAGTCCATGCTTATGGCGATTGTGATGCACATGGATTGATTCTGAGATCCCTAGTAGGTGCTTGCCCAGTCCCACCCCTAGAAAATAAGACATCGCCTTCATTATTGCTACAACCTTCGGGTTTACATAGTTTCCCTCCTCATTCATAAGAACTTGGATAGCTTTAGTCTCATCAAAGTCAAACCCATTTAGAAGGAGGACTTTTTCCCCATGCTGAATCTCAAGTAGCGGGGTAGTGTCACTAATCGAAGTCGGCAAGCCAGATTAACCTAGAATAGTGACCGTCACTTCTTCCTTGATTAACTTCACCTCTTGGTGCAAGGTCGACGGAACTGCTCTAACTATCGGATCATGTAGCCACGATCTTCCCAGTAGAAGATTAAATGAGGCTGACACATCGAGAACATGGAATTCCACCTCACTTTCCAATGTCCCTACTATCACGGCGAAGGTCACCAATCCCAACACGTCTCTTCTTGTGTTGTCGTATGCACGTACTCCTTGCGCGCTCGGTTTGAAGTCTTGCATCTTCAGTCTCAAACAGTAAGAAGTTCGTAGTGGGCATATGTTGAGAGCTGAACCGTTGTCAACCAAGACAATCGACACCCATTTTCCCAAACACTGGACGGTTAAGTGCAACGGTTTGTTGTGAGAAGGTCCCTCAGTCGAAAAGTCTTTGTCACTAAAGGCGATAACATTGGTCTACTTCTCGGGCAAAAGCATTCTGACCAACTGATCGGGAGATACGTCAATCGGAATGTCCACACTATTCAAAGCTTTCAAGACGACCTATCGGTGCTTATGTGACGCCACAAGTAACCCCCAAATGCTCACATTGGCTTGTGTCTTCTTAAGTTGCTTTAAGACTGCGTCCTTTTCTTCATTGTTCTGCTTTTCTGTTTACTTCCTTAACTCTTCCATACCTCTACTTGGTTGCCCCTTCTCTAACTGTGAGGGCTTAAAATGCCTTATGCTCCTTGTCAGATGCTCTATTTGCTCCTCGGGTTCCCACAAACCCTCAAATTGATCGGTCACTTCTCAAATTTCAGCCAATGGGTATGTCTTCCCCTGAAAAGTCCAAATGTCGTCTATGCTAGCTTTCTCTCCATTGACTCCTTCATCTCCCCATAAATCTTCCTCAATTCCCATTACGTTTTTGTGAAAACCAATCAAACTCTTCACCGATATTGGCCTCTAGCTCAAAGAGTTGTGGCAGTGATACCTCGTCAAACGGGTCGTCATAATCGTACGGTGGGAGAGGACCACAAGGTTCCCATGGGCCTCTATGGTCATGTGGTTCTTCGACAATCGGGTACCACTCTGGCACATCCTCTCCTTCATTGTATTCTATGTCCATGAATTCCTGTTCTATCTCTTCTAACTCCCATATGTCGTTCTCTTCATGGTACTCCACTTTGAGAGAACATAGCATTCGTCCCTCGGGTGGAGATGTTCTCAGTTTTGGCTCATGAAGAGGAATGATGCATACGGAAGGGTCAAATACAGGACTTGAAGTTCCCAACAAATTCACTTGGGGTGAATTCTTTTCTTTCTCTTTCTGCTCCTTCTCGGTTTCCTCACCGACTGGTGGATCTTCTTCTTGTTTACTCTCGCTGTCAACCTCCTTTCCCTTCTAGGATTCTCTTATTTTTTATATTGTTTTCCCTATCTCTTCTGTTCCAAAACTTGGGTTGGCTTCCCCATACCAAGTTACCCCTTTATGCCAGGCTGTATCGTCGCTCAGGACAGTCGGGACATGCCATTTGATGTAGATTCTTGCTTCCTCCGAATCGTCTAATGCCTCAACACGGACTAGATCCTCTCACAACCGTCTGATTTCTTCATCTTTCTCATCATTACCATCGACAATGGTAGGAACTTCCTCCTCATAGACGATAACGATCGAGAAATTATCAAAACCATCATTTATCATATCCTGAATAAGGTCATTGAGCAACAGTACCTCTAGACCGGGCGACAGATTGTAATTAGCTTCACTTATGTTACGGAGACTATAAATTTCGTGGGATCAAATCCTTCCGACTCTCTTTCAACGGCGTTCACATTTTGTTAGCTTGCATGATTCAGTAGGGGGTCGGGGGTAATATTCGATTTTTGAATGGCAGTCGGTAGAGGAATCATCTTGTTGTCTATCAAGTCTTGAATCTCATGCCGGAGCCTCATGCAATTGTTGATTAAATGATCGTGCCCCTAATGGAAGGTGCAGTACTGAGTAGGATTATATCTGGGCAGTAAAGGTTTTGGAGGCGGGGTCAGCTCCCAAGACTTTAGGAGACCCCTTTTAATTAGATAACTCAACATAGACGTTACAGGTACGATGAGTTGGGTGAAAGTTCTCTTTTGGTTTCGGGGTTAATTTTGGATAACTGGCTGGATAGATGGGCTAGCTTGATTTGGGTTGGGATTCAGCAGGTTCACCTCATAGCTTTAGCTCACGACATCATTGGTGGCATTATTCGGATTATTGGCATACGGCTTCCAAACCATTCTTTGACTTGGTTCTCCCTTCTCAATATTCCCCGACTGCAGTGCATCTTCTATCTGTATCCCAACAGCAAAAACTTTCTCAAATGTCACTAGCGGCTGTGTGTTAAAAAATTTACGAAACTGTGGCTGCAAATTCTTCACCACCATTCTCACTTATTCCTTCTTAGTGGGTTGATTCGTCATCTTAGCTGCCTTAGCCCTCCATCGGGTCAGAAACTCAACAAAAGATTCTTTTACCTTATGACGCCTCATCTTTTGGGCACATCAGGACATACATAATTATAATTAAGGGAGATATTTTAGCCATGCATTCATAGTTACATATGATAAGTACTACATCATTAAATGTTCAGAACTTATTCGCAATACATAACGATTACAGTCATCTAAAGAGTTTAACAAAAATTATAATATGCCCACAGAAACTGAACAAAAGAACAAAAAAGAAAAAAATTCAAATTCTTCAAATGGCATTGTCGGGATCAGCTGGCTCTTGCCACTCACCCTGTTTCTCGAAATCTTCTTCCTCTACGGGTGCAACCTCCTCAAAAAGTTCTTCTTCACCTGTGGCACGAATGTCATGAGCCAAAGTCCAGAAGCAAATTCCTTAAACCTTCTAACTAAACTCATAACAAAATATCATACAATACATATCGTATAACACCCAATAGAAATTGATGCCAATGAGACAGACAAATTTGACATTTATGGCAGGGTAAGCATACATAAGAACAATTATGCAAGTACGTGATGCAAATGAATGCAATGCAAATGTCCAACCCAATATATATCCAGAACCATAACGTGAATTCCACCCCTGGAATTTCATAGTAGACTTTATGGGAATTTGATTACCAAACGTATCCTTGCCTCATTGCGAAAGGTAAATGCTCGCCTTAACTTCGTGCCTTAGCCCTTTTACTCAATGGCAACGGCGTGGGGTGGGTCAATAACATTCTTATCCTCCAGCCAACCGTCCCATATTAAAGACCAGGATGCTCGTTTAGCGTTAATCCAAAGTCTAAATTACCAAAATAAAAAGGCTAGTGACAAACCCATAGTTCCTAACCCCTTTCATAATAAGCAATCTCTCAATTCATTTTCAAAATTGGCAACCAGGGATGCCCTAGATTCAAGATCACAGAAAAAATAATTTTCACATCACCCAACCCAAATTGACAGGTACAAAGAGACTTCGATAACCAAGATGCAAGTGTAGTAATGCTCAGGGTGTGCAACATGCTTCTCGTGCACAGTTAATTATAGCATAGCATCTAAACATAGTATAACACAAGATACAATTCACTAAAGTATATAGTACGAGTATATGAAGCACAAACAATAACTCATGTGATATGAAGTTAACCTATCGGCATGGATTCTATTCATCAAATTGTAATTTTCAAACACAAATCATTCACATTATTCATTTAAGGTCGATATCTTTAAGTCCCACAATGTGACATACCATTTATACACTTAGCTAAATTTAGGTAAATGTTCATGCGTCAAATTTAAAATCATAACAGTATTTTGGGACACCTAGACATGGAGTTAAGTTCTAATTTTTGGAAACCAATTAGATAAAAATATTTTCTATAACTTTTATATTTAACACTAAGGTCAGATCATAGGGAAATTAGGTTATTTATACCAATTAAGAGAAAATCATTCAGCACTTTACAAAGAAAAGTACAGAAATTGGGCCTCTGTTGGCCTCGGTTTTGGGACATTAAATCAAGGTCTATGGGTCTGCTTTTTGGATATGTTCTAGTTCAAGATGTCTCCTACAAATTTCATGTTTTGTTCTAAGGCTAGTCATTTGGAACAAGTTAATGATTTTGGCCATTTTATAAAATGGGTTCAGTCAGCATTAAAAGGTTCAGCAGAATCTGTTTTCAACAGAGAATGCTCAAGACTTTTGGGGGACCATCCGGATGTATCTAGGGCAGATTTTTGGTCAATGATTAGTTTTATATGTTAGCTACATTTTTCATGAAACCACATTTACATTTGGATATTACAAACATAGGTTTTTGGTCTTACAAAAACATGAGACGGTGAGCTCTGTCAATCACAGATTCACAACAGTGAATTTGGAGAGGGTTTTAACCTATCAAGACTTCATATTTTAAGCTCATTGTTGGTGGACAGTAAGATAAATATGTTATCTACAAGTTGTATGTTTTGACCTAAGCTCGATTTTCACTCTAACTTAGGATTTTAATGTCTACAATACAAAGTGGTTATAATCTGACACTCTTTAGTAAAATTGTGTATCTAGAGTTCTACAAAACGAAATCACTTCAAAACAATTTTGTATGAAAGATAACTTAAAAATATAGGTTTGGACATAGAAATCATACTTAAATCATTTTTCTACAATTAGTTATGATAATTCAAAGTTTATGGCAGAAAGTAAGATTACACAGAAAATCAAGCCATTTAAGGTTTCAGTGTCTTAACTTAAGACATGTTTAGATTTAATGTATTTTCTTTGCATGCATGTAATGTATACATATATATCAAAGTTTCAAAACCGATACAAGCTATTAAACTCAAAAATAATTACATGCAATGTAACACCCTAACCCTTCACATGGTAACAATATTGTCCGCTTTGGGCAAAAGTTCTCACGATTTTGTTCTTCCCAAGGGGTCACCCATCTTTTTATTGCTCCCGCCTAAGCACGCTTAACTGCGGAGTTCTGCTAGGGTCTCTACTGCTTGGAAAAAGGTCTCGTTGAATGTTAAGGTCTAAAATTTTTCTTTTATAGCCCAAAAACTCCCTCTCCCATTTCGATGCGGGATACAAGGATATCATAATCCACCCCCTTATGGCTGCACATCCCCATGCAGTAGCCTGCCAGCTCCGGTAGCCTTCCAGTCCTTACCAACCCGCTTACTCAATAGCTCACCCACATGTCACGCGAGACATTAGGGGCCCACACTTGAAGGCGAAGAGAGTCGGCTTTGATACCATCTATAACACCTCGACCCTTCACATGGCAATGATATTGCCCGCTTTGGACAAAAGTCCTCATGGTTTTGTTTTTCCTAGGGATCACCCATCTTTGCATTGCTCCCGCCCAAGCGCACTTAACTACGGAGTTCTGCTAAGGTTTCTACCGCTTGGGAAAAGGTCTCGTTAAATGTAAGGGCCCAAAGTTTTTCTTTTATAGCTCAGGAACTCCCTCTCCCTTTTCGATGTGTGATACCAGGATATCACTTGCAAACACATCAAACACTAGATTACACAAGAACAACCTAGCCTCATAACGCCATTTTGGGGAGATCTTGGTTCTTATTCTTAGGGATGCTTATAGAGATGGATTGAGGGGTATTTTATAAGAGAATGGCATAGGATTTAAGAAATTTACTTACTTATTTTGTAAGACCCTGACCTCCTTCTTTTTAGGAATAAGTTAAGTATTGATGGAGTTTGAGTTAATCGTTGACCTTGGTGTGATGGGTTTTGTTTCTTCATAGTAGAAAGCAAACATATAAGAGTTTCACACTTTTTCGGGTTTGGCAGAGGCATGTTTGACTTGGTTTAAGGCTTAAAAACCTATTTTAACGTCGAAAAACACACTGCAGCAGTTCGGTCGACTGAAGGGCTTGGCCTAGTCGACTGAACCAAAAAATCTTGGTTCAGTCGACTGAACCTGGGGATTCGGTCGACTGAACAGAAGGTATTTGGCGTTTTCTATAAATATCAGGCGTGGAGATATTTTGGGATATTTTTGATTTTTTCAGATCTGGTTTCTCTCTCCTGTTTCTCTGCCTTCTCTCTATATATGAGGGCTCAGGGCTCGATTTTTAGCGATGTGACTATGGATCCTCGATGTTGGTGCCGGGAGCTTCGTCTATATCCGAACAGATTTCTATTTCGTCGAGATTCAATTTTTGAGATTTTGAGTTTTGACTCGCCGAGATAGGATTCTAGACCCTACTACTGTATAAGGGTGCTGTAATTATATGTGTTTTTACCTGGTAAAAAAAATATGAAATGTCATATATATGTTTAAACCTTGGTTTTCGGGTAAAAAGCATGCTTTTTGCTTTTCTTGATTTATTACATTATATGACTTGTGGTTGGATGGTTTTCAAAGGATTTTCTTGAAAATGGTGGAAGGCGATGGTTTTTGTTGAAAAACGATGGGCTTAAATGAAATTTCAACATTTTATGTTTGGGAGGTTTGGAGCTTGCTTTTGGGCTTGAGTCTCAGGTTTTGAAACGTTTTGTTAAAAACGGAAAAAAATATTTTGAAAATGCTTTGTTGATCTCCATGTTGATGGATGGATCTAAATACATGTATAATGTATTTTGTGGAAAGATTTTCTGTAGTTGAGCTACGGTTCGATTTTTAGAAGATTATCTAGATATACCGGGACGACGTGCATTTGGCACAAGTTGCCATTGGAGTAAGTCCAGAAACATGCGCAGCGTCGGTACCCAGGTCCTTCGGTTTAGTCCCCGTAAATTGAGACGGTTGGGTGCTTAGTTCCCTTGGGTTGTCGCCTGTAAATTAAGTGGTTCGTTATGGTGCTTCGTATAGAACTTATCATTACTTAGCAAGTCTTGAGAGATGCTGGAACTAGGTAATAGGTAGGAATCTATAGTTGTTACCTATATCCCTTTGTGATGGAGTCGGTACACACGATCTTATTCTTCTTCTTTTTCCACGATGGTACATTCTGTGAGGGAACAAGGTTTTGGTTACTGTTTTCCTTAACTGTGAAAAATATCTTTTATCTTTCCTCGGTGTGTGATCCGAGTGGAAAAATGACGTTTTGCTTACTGTTTTTCTTTAACTGTAAAATGTGATTTTGCATTATTTAAATAGTTGGTTGTGGAGGGAAAACTATTTTGGGAGTCTGATAGAAAATTTTGGGATTTTATGATGTAAAACCTTTTGGTTCTGTGATTGAGTTAGCTCTCACTACATGATATGCGTGGTTTTGAGGACAGAAATGTGAGGTTTTATAAAATAAAATCGGTTTGAAGCTCATGTTAGCCTGATAGAAAACCTTTTTAGCTCATGTGGTTGAGCTTGTATGCTTATGATTGCATAGCCTGCTTTACAGTTTTATCGTCTATTTCTATTGGGCTTCGGCTCACGGTGTGAGATTTTTCTGTAAATTTTTTTTCAAGTAAGCGTGGTCTTGTAGGTTAACCCGGTGGTACCCAGAGGTGGCTGATGATAAGACGTCTATTTTACCTTGATAGGTAGCTTATACCTATTGTATATGTTTCATATTTATTTGTAACATGTTGTAAATCGTATACTATAATTATGGATGTCTGCATGTTTTAATGTTTTCGAGAGAACCTTTGGTTGATTATTATTTTTCGTAGTTTCATACTACGTTTTTCGTTGTTGGGATCAACAGTTTACAAACGGAATTTTCAAATGATTTTTGCTTCACATAAACTTTGGTGCTCGAGGTAGATTTTGGAACAGCCTAAGCTTCTTTTAAAACAAAAAGATTTTTTTTATTCAAAATACGTATTTTGTTTCTAAAGGCTTAGCATGTGAGGCTGTAACCGTAGTCATTAGACTATTCTTTTAAATCAATAAACCCTTGGTAGTACGTTTTTACAAATGTTTTGGCCTTGTTTGGTCTTCTGGTTTTAAATTCCTTTTGTTTGGGCAATTTGGTGGTTGTTCTATGGCTTTTCGCGTGACCCAAAGTTTAGTGTGTGACAACTTGGTATCACAGCTCTGGGTTCGAATACCTATGAGTTGTGGAAAGAGGGTGCGTTACCTTGTGAGGATGTGTGTGTGCTTGGTTGCCTGTGTTTGGAATATGAGCATGTTGATGTCGTGTTTATGTGAGCATAGAGGTTGGACCTTAGGATTGATTAGTCTTGCCATCGGGCATTTGGACTAACAAACTTGGGAGCCAAGTTAGAACCGCATTTCATGAACGTGATTTCTAGCATGAAATCTAAGTAGGTTATCTAAAGTGATGCGCCATTCTTGTCGATTCTCCTCGGTATTAGTGTTGTGCCTGCATGATCGTCGTGACTATGTGCTAGCATGATTATGTGGTATGTGGTAGAAGTAACATGATAGATCGGCCTTAGGTTGTCGTGTTTCATGCTTTCTTCATATACGACCTGTACACCCTTAGAGGCAACGAGACTATGGTTTGGGTCTTGGTTATGCGACTCAGTTGCTATTAGTTGCAGAAGCAGGGTTCTGGGTTGAGCATCGATTGCTTGGTATGTTGTGGAACTCATCAGTGAGTTGGGTTTCGTGTGAGGTTGGCCTTGGTTGGTATCTGTCGAGGTGATGAGGTGTTAGAGACCCTGGGAAATCAGTCGATGTGATTGGATTAGGGATAGCGACATCCCTTCGGCGTCTTGGTATACGTGGTTCTGGCCATGTGAAAGATTAGATACGTCATGAGCCATGCTATATTTTAAGCCGTGTACTCAGGACGGGGTATAGACGGGAACATAGTGGATAGGAGTGTAGAGATCCTTGGCCGGGCGTATGTTGAAATAGCAGAACGTGTGGTTCTGGAGATATACCCTGGTAGTAGGATGTTGATGGTGATCAACAGGATGTTGTAGGTAGTTAGACTAGTCTGATGACCTTAGACGTTGTGTACCTTTTGAGGTTTGAACATTGAGTTCCGAGTGAGTGAGCTCAAAGATATGGGAATGAGTATAAATTGTAGTTATGCTGGGAAGAGCACGGGTTATAGCTATATGGGAATGTGTAAGGGCTCCTGCGACGAGTATCGATTCTGTGAGATTCCCACGGGAATGCAGGTCAATGGTTTGGTCGATGTCCTAGTGATTGGGAGATCGCGTTTGGGAACCGTGCGAGGTCATGTGATTGGCTTAGTGCTGAGATGACGTATCTCAGGTATGATATATCTGGAGGTTATTTGTGTCCCACCTTAGGTTTAGAGATGGGTATGTTGTTCACCCATGGGAACAAATTGTGGAGTGATGAGGTTCATTAATAGACCATGTGGTTTGGCTGGCCTGGGGTAATAGGTGATAAATCGTAGGGTACAATGCTTGTGATTGATGTGTGCTTTGAGAGCGAAAGTGCGAAAGGTGTTTGCATGGTTGTGAGAGTTATTAGTAACTCTAAATGAAAGGTCTCAGAATTAGGTTCCCTTTATTTGATGTTGTGCCTTGGACAGTGAGCTTGAGGCCGTGACGTGATTATGGTTTGCCTAGCAGAAGTTAGGTAGGTGAGGAAGCGCAACCGTGTGAAGTGAGTTTTGGACGTTATGGTATATGTTATACCAAGTATGCGGATGGATGGTGTTCACGTGTGTGAATGAGGTCTGAGCGTTGAGAGCTTGGTGTTGCGGATGATCTGAGTATCGTGATCGTGGTTGACAGCAGCTGTGTGACTGTAGTCGAGGTGGCCTCGAGTTAAGACTTACAGAGTTCTTAGAGGCTAAGTGTTGAGGAGTACTCCAGTATGCTAAGGTTGGGTCATGATTCTTGTTGGCCCTTTTCTTTCCTTTGGATGGAAGAAGAGAGAGAGTTTTCTTGTAGACGACCGTCTTGTGCGAGTTGTTTCATCTCGGTTGGATGGAGATGCCAGGTTCTTGATTGGTTCAGATTTGGTTATGTTCTGAGACTGTGGAATCTCAGTGGGTTTGTATTTGTGTGTGACCCTTGGAGTTGTGACTTAGGGACTTGTGTCGCCGTGATTGGGTGATTATAAGACGGATTCTTCGTGGCTTCGACGCGTGGTGCGAGACGCTCTACATTGAACGTCTCTGTGTGTGACTTGGGATTTGATTGCTCCCGCGGTTGAGAACCGTAAAGAATTGCATGATGGGGTTGGTATTCTCCCACGGTGGAAGACTATAAAAGAGTACGTGTGAGTGTGGTAAACATGATAGGTCATGGTAACCTGGTCAGTGTGGCTTGTTTGTATGATAGTTGAACCATATGGGTTGCGTCCCCTATGCTGTTTATTTTTTATAGACAAGACAGTTGGTGTTGAGACGTAGCATTTTTTTTTCTTGTAATGATCAGTTGAGGATCATTGACCGTTGTGTGCGTATGGTTGTGTCTCTAGCTCTTGGCAGAGTAGGGATTTTATCATAATAGTACGGCTGTGATATTTGTATGGTGGGTTTCTGATAAACTTTTGTGAGTCTCGCTTGGGCCCTGATTGGAGCTTTGAGCTGCTCAAAATTCTTAGAGTTCTTAGAGTCAAGGAGTGGTTGCCGAGTGTGGTAAGTGTTATGCTTCGGCATAACTATTGTTTGTATGAATGATAGTTCCGAGAATATAATGTTGGAAAAGCCTTGGTTGGCGTGGCCTGTTTGGACCGACGCGATTGTTTGGTTGAGAACGGAAGGGCCGTGATGAGGTCTGGATGTGAGGAAATTGCTAAGTGTAAGATGCAAGTCTTGGTTGGTATCTTGGGCCCTAATAGTTTGCTATTGTGGACCCAAAGGTTTGCTATATGTGTTAGGCGTATGTGGTTTGATGTTGGATGATAGTCTTTTGTTGCTTTGTCTGATGACGGCGACCATGTTCGACGTGAGATTGGTCTGCAGTTTTGGTATCAGTGATCTGATGGTAAGACGTTGAGATGTGCAGTGACTTGCTGTTTTATGGATGGACAATATGGTTGGATTTGTCTAGGTTTTGGATTCCTATGAAATCTCCCATCTGCGTGACATGTTCGGCCAAGTGACTCGTTGGGGTCAGGCGACTGCATGAGTTTTGATACCTAATTAGTTTTTGGTTGTGTGAAACCTTGTCTGGGATATTGGTGTGCCACCTGATGTTTCTCCAGAGTGAGAATTGCGTTCGTGATGGAAGTCTGAGTAGAGGATGAAGATTTGAGGGTTTGAGAGTTTGCTGAGATATGTTCTTTGGTGTTCCAGGTGAGTTAAGTGAACTTTTCTCCGGTGAGCTTCTCTCTGGAATTGGGTGTTGTGTTGTTGCTCATGGATCGATGTCATAACAGCTTCAGTAATGGAGATATTGGCATCGGTAGGGTGATGATGTGGTATCAAAGTTGGTGGTCATCTCGTAATCGTCAGGACTTGAGTAAAGTTTGTGTTCAGTGTGTGTGACTTCGTGTAACCGATGTCAGGGCTTGACGTCGTGTGCTTGGACTTATGGAGATGGTCCTTGGGGAGCATGGTGAGATGTGATTGAGCCAGTATGTAGCAATGAAGACGAGAGTGATAGTCTTTGTGTTCGAGCATAGAGCATGTTCGCGATCGAGTACCGTGGTGAATTGGTCTCTTGCTTTGCGTCTGTCGTCGGCGTGCTTTGAGTTCGGTGGGAGTTGTGTTTTGAGGTTTCACAGCGTGAGCTGGATCTTGATCCTTTGTTTCATAGCTGTCTCCTGGATGATGGTAGTGTCAGTGGAGCTTGTTGTGGGATCAGTCTGTATGGAGGTTGATTCTTCACGCCGTGTTTGCCTTGTGTGACGACGGTTGTGTATTAGTTTTGTGACGATGATTTTTGGGGTTTTAGTTGTGGAGGCATGTTTGCTGCTGTACAATGTTGCTGGGATGGCATCTGAGATTGTAAATGGTTACAGGCTGGTGTTTGGCTTGAGTTTCGGTGTTGAATTTTGGAGACGAAATTCCTTTAAGAGGGGGAGAGTTGTGAGACCCTGACCTCTTTCTTTTTAGGAATAAGTTAAGTATTGACGGAGTTTGAGTTAACCGTTGACCTTTGTGTGATGGGTTTTGTTTCTTCATAGTAGAACAGCAAGTGTATAAGAGTTTCACACTTTTTCGGGTTTAGCAGAGGCGTGTTTGACTTAGTTTAAGGCTTAAAAACCTGTTTCAGCGTCGAAAAACACACTGCCAGCACTTTGGTCGACTGAAGGGCTTGGCCGAGTTGACTGAATCAAAAAATTTGGGTTCGATCGACTGAACCTGGGGGTTCGATCGACTGAACAGAACGTACTTGGCGTTTTCTATAAATATCAGGCGTGAAGATATTTTGGGATATTTTTTATTTTTTCAGATCTGGTTTCTCTCTCCCATTTCTCTACCTTCTCTCTATATATTGAGGGCTCGGGGCTTGATTTTTAGCAATGTGACTGTGGATCCTCGATGTTGGTGCCGGGGGTTTCGTATATATCTGGATAGATTTTTATTTCGTCGATGTTCGATTTTTGAGACTTCGAGTTTTGACTCGTCGAGGTAGAATTCTAGACCCTACTGCTGTATAAGGGTGTACTAAAGCAGTCATCTGCTTTTCATGAACAATAAAACGTTGTTCCGTGTCATTAAGTTTTCAGCTTTCGAAGACCACCAGACGACCTTCTTGCACTAACACACCCCCAATAGTCCACTCGGAGGCATCCTTTTCTACCTTGAACGGTTTATAAAATTCAGGCAATTTTAGCACTGGTTCGCTCGCTATTGCTCTCTTCAGCCTGTTGAGGGATTCAGATAGAATCGATTCAACAAGTAAGGTAAAGGAATTCCCTGAGATGAGAGGGAAGGAGAGTCATTTGCACGCCAACGAAACATCCGTTACTCTTTAGGAGGCATCAGCCCCCGCCTTTGACCCGGGTAGTGAAGTGGGGATATGTAATTATATGTGTTTTCACCGGGTAAAAAATGCATGAAATGTCATATATATGTTTAAACCTTAATTTTTTGGGTAAAAAACATGTTTTTCACTTTTCTTGATTTATTACATTATATGACTTGTGGTTTGATGGTTTTCAAAGGGTTTTCTTGAAAACGGTGGAAGACGGTGGTTTTTGTTGGAAAACGATGGGTTTAATTGAAATCTCAACATTTTATGTTTGGAGGTTTGGAGCTCACATTTGGGGTTGAGTCTCAGGTTTTGAAACGTTTTGTTGAAAACGGAAAAAAACATTTTAAAAATATTTTGTTGATCTCCACGTTGGTGGATGGATCTATATACATGTATAATGTATTTTGTGGAAAGATTTTTTGTAGTTGAGCTACGATTCGATTTTTAGAAGATTATGTAGATGTACCGGGATGACGTGTATTTGGTACGAGTTGCCCTCGATGTAAGTCCAAAAACGTGCATAGCGTAGGTACTCCGGTCCTTTAGGTTAGCCCCCGTAAATTGAGACGGTTTGGTACTTAGTTCCCTCGGGTTGTCGCCCGTAAATTATGTGGCTACTTATGGTGCTTCGTATAGAGATGCTGGAACTAGGTAATCGGCAGGAGTCTATAGTTGTTACCTCTATCCCCTTGTGATGGAGTTGATACATGGGATCTTATTTTTCTTCTTTTTCCATGATGGTACATTCCGTGAGGGAACAAGGTTTTGGTTATTGTTTTTCCTTAACTGTGGGAAATATCTTTTATCTTTTCTCGGTGTGTGATCCGAGTGGAAAAATGACGTTTTGCTTACTATTTTTCTTCAACTGTAAAATGTGATTTTGCATTGTTTAAATGCTTAGTTATGAATGAAAAACTGTTTTGAAAGTCTGATGGAAAAAGTTGGGATTTTATAATGTAAAACATTTTGGCTATGTGGTTGAGTTAGCTCCCACTACATGATATGCGTGGTTTTGAGGACAAAAATGTGAGGTTTTATGAAATAAAACCGTTTTGAGGATCGTGTTAGCCTGATGGAAAACCTTTTTAGCTTATGTGATTGAGCTTGTATGCTTATGATTGCATAGCCTGCTTTACAGTTTTATCGTCTATTTCTATTGGACATCGGCTCACGGTGTGGGATTTTGCTATAAAATATTTTTTAGGTAAGCGTGGTCCTATAGGTTGGCCCGGTGGTGCCTGGATGTGGCTGATGACAAGACGTCTGTTTTGTCTTGATAGGTAGATTATTCATGTTGTATATGTTTCATGTTTATTTGTAACATGTTGTAAATCGTATACTATGATTATGGATATTTGCATGTTTTAATGTTTTCGAGAAAACCTTGGGTTGATTGTTGTTTTTCGTAATTTCATACTATGTTTTTCGTTGTTGGGATCAACGGTTTACAAACGAAATTTTTAAATAGTTTTTGCTTCACATAAACTTTTGTATTTTGAGGTAGATTTTGGAATGGCCTAAGTTTCTTTTAAAACGAAAAGATTTTTTTTAAATTCAAAACACGTATTTTGTTTTTAAAGGCTTAGCTTGTGAGGCTGTAACCGTTGTCTTTAGGCTATTCTTTTAAATCAATAAACCCTCGGTAGTACGTTTTTATAAAAGTTTTGGCCTTGTTTGGTCTTTTGGTTTTAAATCCCTTTGGTTTGAGCGGTTTAGTGGTTATTCTGTGACTTTTTGCGTGGTCCGAAGTTTGGGGCATGTTTAGTTGCTCTAAAGATTGAAGGATGATGAGACTTGGCTTTATTGCACACCACCTTAATCCTCTTAGCTTATTCTTCCTTCTTTCTCCTTTTTCTCTCTCAAATTTGTAAAAGAACTCAAGAACCAAAGAAATCTTGTCCCTCTTCTCTCTCTTGGCCAAATATGTAGAGGAGAAGGGAGGTGTTTGGCTGTATTTTATAGCAAAAAAGTGTTAGTGGGTCTCATTATTATAGTGTAAATGTTTTTATTAAGTTTCTAAAATTTCATTGGATGCATGAGTTGCTTTGTTTTAATTGAGACATTTCAAATTCAGATTTGGCAGGTGGGATTCGGCTATGATAGATTTGGGAGGCTCAAGGTCTGATTTTGTATGTATTTAAAGTTTAAATTATATTTTTGCACCAATTTGTGTGAGAAAACGCTTAAAATAGTAATTTTATGTATTTTTTGCTATCTTAACCTACTAAGATCTATTATGTTAATGTGTTTATGATTAATTTAGTATTTTCATGAATTATCATAATTTTTATAGTAATTAATTAAATAGATATGGATTTTTAAGTCAAATTAAATTAGTTTGACAAGAATTGACTTTTTGACTTATTTATTGTGTAGAAATTTTAAATAACGATTTGTTTAATTTTTTTGACCTATATTATTATATTATTATATATATTACTTGTATAAAAAGTTTTGGGTCATAATAATACTTAATTTATATAATTATTTCTCATTTTTGAGCTTAAAAAGGCAAAAAATAACTTTTTAAGCACTAATCCCAATGTGGCCACCCATGCAAGGGCATCTTTGTTATTTTTATTGTTATTTTGTCTTTTGTTATTTAATTGTGTCTAAATATCTAATTTTGGGTGTTCATGTGTCAAAACTTGAATTTTTAAGATTTTTTGCTGTAATATGGGCAAAATGATCATTTTACCCTAATTATGAGATTTTTTTTGATTTTTAACTTTATATTTTATGTTATTTAATTAATTTGGACTGTCACGAGACTTCTCTGAGCGTTAGAGCTTCTCTTCATGGGATTTGACCTTTTAGGATTTTCTAGGTTAAATTAGGATTTCAGATTAATTAGGGTTTCTCTTATTTTTGCAGTGACCTAAGATCATATTGTCTATCCGTCGCTAATACTAGGATTTGAGTCGTGTTGTTACAATCTACTCCTAAAATAAATTTCATCCTCGAAATTTCATATCGTACCTCAATCTGCTAACAGCTAGGGATGACTTGTCCTCATAGCTTCTTCCCGTTCCCATGTCGATTCTTCAATCCCGTTGTGCTTCCAAAGAACTCGAACGAGCGGAATGGCCTTGCCACTAAAAATCTTGTCTCGCTGATCGATAATCCTTACCAGTTGTTCTTCGTGATACAAGGAGTTCTTTCCAATCCAGAATGTCAGTAAGATCAGGTTCGTATTTCCTCAGCATCGACACATGGAAAATATTATGAACACTAGCGAGTTACGGTGGTAGAGTTAAACGATATGCCACTTTCCCAACCTTGGCCAAAATCTTGAACGGTTCAATGTAACTTTGGGCTAGCTTTCCTTTTTGGCCGAAGCGTATCACTCCTTTTTGTGGTTGAATTTTCAGGAATACATGATCTTCTACTTCAAATCAGTAGAGACTCGATTCAATTTTTATTTTTTTTTACGGTAAATTAGTTTTCATTAAATTAATGGTCAGACATGAAGGATAATTTGGCACGATGAGTGCGGTCGGGGTGTGAAAAAAATGCCAAGATATTAGTTGATAATTGTTTCTATGAAATTTTAATTTTTTTGTTGGTAAAAAAAAATAATAATAATAATAAATTGGTGGAAAGAATGGAACATGTGCCGGGGGAGAATTCTCTTGCTCCTTTTCTCTTTCTAGAATTGGTAGGCCATCTAGGCTATTCTAGAGTATAAAAAAACAAAAGAAAATAAGAAAGAAGAAATATAAAAGTCTTGGAAGTGGATTTTCCTCCCCCACGAAAATCGGCGCCGTCTTCTTCAGTTTCATCTCCTCTCTCTCTCTCTCTCTTTTCTTCTCTTGCTCATGGAGAACCTCAAACCTCCTTCATGCTAAAGGCATATACAAAAATTCAAAGGAGAGAAAACCCCAAGCTCCCTCCCCACCCCAACGCAGCCTCTTCTTCCTATTTTTTTTAGTTTTATTTTTTGTGTTTCCGTGGAGATAAACTCATGGCCGAAACCCTAGGGTTGGGAGTTTGGTGAAATTTCGAGATTGGTTCATTGAAACATCTAATTGGACACCACCGAGGTGGATTCAAGCTATCTACAGTGAATTGTGCTTGGCATCGACGAAAGAGCTAAAATTTCATGGTAATCGAAATCTAGAGTTCCTGGTTGTGGCGTGTTTGGCTTCGACATGTAGGATTTTGACTAATTAACGATATATTGCTTTAATATGTGTTGTATTTTCATTCAAACTCTTGAAACAAAAAAATAAGTTGGGAAAAATCCATGAACCCTAGTTTGATTTATACTTTAATGATATGATTACATAAAGCTTTGATGAAGGGTTGAAGTATGGGGTATTTAATAAGATAGTTGAGTCCTGTGACTTGATGATGGGTGGCCCTTGAGTTAAATTGGTAAGTTTACTTACTGATTGTAAAATTTGATATAAAAACCACAGTTTAAGTTGTGGTGAAGCTTTGGTTTCATAACAATTGAATTAATTGAGGGGTTTGAATTAATGTAGAGTTGAGTTAATGGGTGGACTGTAAAATCATGGAACTTGAGTTAATACATGGTTTAAGTTGGGAACTTGGATATCAAAGCCTTAATTTGTGAGGTGTGTGAACCCTAATTCATGGGATTAGAATTAATCGATAAGTTGAAACTTTTATGGTGACGTTAATTTGTGGATTGTTTAATCGTTAATTTAAAATTAATTTAAAAACTACTTGAGTGAGAATCGGAGTTCAATCAAAATTGTTGAATCTTGAGTTCAACTTGCGAGTTGTGGAATATTGGAATTGGGACTAAATCAGATATTAACTTTATTGATAACGAATAAAAGTGAAGGGTTTGGATCTTTTATGATATTTGCATGTAATTGGTTGAACCATGAAGCTAAGTAATTAATGGCGTTTAACTTAATTCATGAGATTGAGATACCAAAATGAGGGTTAGAACATCGTCTCTTTCTAATCTATAATTTAAGTATAAATTCTTGACTTAATTTTATGATTTGTGAATTATATATATATATATATAAAGAGAGAGCATGGTTTGGGAATGTAATAAAATTCGATAAGATAATTAGTGGACTAAAATTCGATAAGATAATTAGGGTAAGTGAAAGATTTGAGAAATCTTGGATGTAAATCTTAACCCATATTGATGGATGGTATTAAGTACAAAATTATTAAATTCCTTAACTGTATCTATCCTATAGATTGCTAATTCATGGAATTGAGATAAATTTGAACAAATTAAAGTTATCATTCTAAATATAATGAACACTTGAGGTATTTGATTAGATGTGGTATCGCTGAATCTTGTGGATCATTGAACCAAGGAGGTTGACAAAACCTAAGAAAGAAGTATAAAGTTTTGAGCATTGATTTACACTTTCGGATTGATATATATATATATATATATATATATATATATATATATATATATCTGTGTGTGTGTGTGTGTGTG
>JAOTRH010462316.1:0-28321 GCA_034768845.1 Heliamphora exappendiculata
TGGCCAATTCAATTGTAATTGATCCAGCTATTGAAATCTGAATTTCAATGGCCAATAAAATTCACAGATTCCAACAGGTAGTTCACGACAGCTTCAAGAGTTGGTAAGAGGAGGGTCTTCTCGACTCGTTCGGCAAGCTCAATGTAATAAGAGTCGAGAAGGGCGACGAGCACGGAGTTGCAGTTGATTTGGCTGGAGTTTTAGGTAGAGGAAGACGGCAAGTGATGGGTGGGCGGGCCTCGGGAGGTGGTGGTGGTTCGCCGACACTGAAGAAGAAGTTTCAGCGAAGAGGAGGAGGAGGATGGGGAGGCTATAGATCAAAAAATCCATGCGCTCGGATAAAAAGAAAGTTAAATATTTAAAATAGGGATAAATCAAATTTCAAATATGATAGAAATGAAAGTCTAATATTTTAAATATGGGTAAATCAGTCATAAAATATTATTTTGATTTATGATAAGACTAAACTTAGTAAAATAAATATAATAGAACTAAAACTCTTATAAGGTCTAAAAAAATTTATTATAGATTCTCATTTTAAACAAAAAAAAAACACAACTTTCACTATTTTAAGATATAATTTTATAATTTTAATAAATATTTGTAACTTTTATTTAAAATTATAATCTTATATTTTCAATTATAATATATAAGTTCATAATTTTAGTTACAACAAATACCCTCATAACCCGAAGTAATTAGGTTGGATCCGATAGAATTTCAATTTCTTCACATATATTCTTGGAATTAAAATTGGTAGAAAACTAGGTACTACCGAAGTACTATGTGACAATATTTATATAGTATTTTCTATAATGACAATGTTTGATGGATAATAACTAGATCATCTTTTATCTCTTACCTACTAAATAAAAATAGGTTATTATATTTTCATTCTAAGTATTTTTTGTTATATTATTATGTGATAACAATGTCATGTGATATTCTACGACTACCCAATAATTACACAAAATTGAAGAGTCATTTTTTTTCTCTCTTTTCTTTCACTATTTTTAAAATTTTACAATTGTTACAAAGATGATAAATCAATGAGACAATCGTTAAACATTTTAATATAAACTTAATTTTGAAACCAAACGCATAAGTACATATCTGATTACTACCAAACCATGCATGATTGGGAAAAGGGAGATGGTTTTTTCACCTCTAAGGCCTTGTTTGGGATGTTAAAAAAAGAAATTTGACTTATTCTTGTTTTTAATTTTATTGTTTTTATTTTTTTGATTTCCATCGATAAGAGAAATTGAAAAGGTAAAAAATTGGTTCAATAGATAAAAAAATATTAAAAATGTAAAATAAGCAAAAAAAAAAAAGGTGACTTATAATTTATTTTGACATATTTTTGCCTTTTCAAAACTTCTTTCAATTTTTAGTCAATTTTTTATTTTTTTCTATTCGTCTCAACGAGAGAATTTAAAAATATTAATCAAAGAATTAGAAAATGTTAGACTAAAAATAAAAATAAACAATATAAAATAAGCTAATAACTTATTATTTCAAACGGGGCCTAAATTTGGCAATCATTTAAATACTCTCTTTATTATAAAATATTAACTGACAAGACCTTTCTAAGTATAAGGTTTCCAAAAATCGATTACAAATTTAAACACAAGAAGTCAGATTATGAAATTTAAAAAAATAAATATGAACAATAAATTTTAAAGAATTCTGATCATCCATATATTCTGTTTTTTTTTTTGGGTTAAGTTTTATAGCCAGTTTTTATCTCTCTAAAAGTATTGCTCTTTTATACATTTAATTATTTTTTTATTAAAAAAGGTCAAAAAAATTAAATGTATTATAAATTTGACATTAAGCAATAAAAGAGATACATCAAATGCAACAAAATACATCATCAAACGGAGAGAGAAAAAAACCTACATACAAGGAGGCGAAGAAAAGAGATTGAAGAAGAGAGGGAGAAGGAGATCTAGGGAGAGAGACAAGAGGGAATTTACCGCCACCACCCGTCTCTTTTAAGTCAAAAAATTTTAAAGAAAAATCTTGAGAGAGAGGGAGAGCCCTAGTTCAAGACTAGAAATTTGAATTTTTTAAGTTGTGTTTTGGGTTCATTAATTCTAAAGCCACATAAATTGACTATAGAAACCATCACAAAAGTATATGAAGGGTTTAAATTTTACAAAACATATTAATGAGATATTTTTTTAGGGATAAAAAACTTTATTCAACATAAAGAACATGATTTTTACGAATTAAATGAAAAGTCCATTCAGGATATTCTTCTCGCCATATTTTATTAGCAAAAATAGACAGCCCATGCGAATAAAAGGCAAGAGCACAAGCATTGGCTTCTCGCCTGATGTGGGAACATGAGCCGTCCATGAAAGACCTTCAGATGAGGAACATATAAGAAGATATGGAATCTCATTGACGATCTAAGGCATTGGGAAGGCTTGATTTAAGCAATAGCGCCACCATAAAGAGAAAGTAAGAAGCAGAACTCAAGCATTCCACAATTTTTTAGACCCAAGAGGTGCTAAAACCCATCTTGAACGTTGATGGATATCGATAAATAGAAACATGTTAGCTACATAATGATAGATCAGATGTTGATCTCCTGACTAGTGGGAAGATAAATTTTGCAGAAGACTAGTCAAGACCTTGCCTCGTTTAACTGATCAGCTGAGTGCTGAGAGATCAACATTTGCTAATATGAAGGATCTAGTAGCGCGTGTTCTACACAAGTGAGTGGACCCCCTACGTGGGATAAGGTTGTACAAGTATAACGGTTTGGACATGGCGTATTTGACACGTGAAAAGAGAATTGAATAAAGAGAAAGAAAAGAGATAAACAACATGATCACCATTGGCCATACCACACTGGTACTAGCCCTAACATTTTCTGGTGAATTTAGTTGGTCAAGACAAAAAGACTTAGATGATTAAGAAGATGAAATCATCAGTTGGCGCCACTTGTGGGAACGATTTTAAGTCGCTTTTTGTTTACCACTTTTTGATGGTCTAGATGAGGGCCACGGCAAAGAAAACAGGTTGAACAAGGATACCTCTATCGGTGGGAATGTAAGTCAATTCCTAGCTGATTGACCCAATGGGGGAATAACTCCAAAAGTTAACTCAGGGAATACTTCAATTTGTCTAGTAAAATTGTGAGACCCTGACCCGTTTTTTTCTCGGCATTTTTTGACGCGCGTTTCGTGTTTATGTGATAGCATGTTTTTATATGCTTTTGATGCATGATTTGGGTTAGATATGCATGCGGGGCAGGTTCCCAGGTACGTGGGGCGTTGCGATGCGAATTTTAAAAATTTAAAAAAAAAATATTTTGGAGGCTTATAAATATATGGAGTTAGATATTTTCAAAAGATATTTTCAAAACTTCTCCACTAAGTTTTTTCTATTTTCTCTCTACCTTCTCTCTAACTTCTCGGGGGCCTGGGGCTCGATTTTCAACGATTAGACAGCTGATCCTTGCTATTGGCACGGTGGGTTACGCGTTCATCCGGATGGAATTCTATTCTGACAAAGCTGGATTTTACACATGGTTCGAGACGTCGAGTTTTTAACTCACCAAGGTAGGATCCTAGACTCTCATGTCTTATAAGGGTGCTACGTGTAATCGTGTGTGTTTTTAACGGTTAGATTGCTGTAGATCTGGTTTTATTTAAAAGTTAAATTTTTGGGTTAAAAATTATTTTTTGGCGATTTTGGTGGATGAATCGAGTATCGGGAGTTTCTTTCGTGGTCTTAGTGTTAAGCCTAGGCGTGTGGATGTCCGAGGGTGTTGGATGGGACTTTGGAGGCATTGATTCGAGGTTTGGAGAGCCGAACCCGTAGCTCAAAACTTGTTTTTGCTTGAGTTCAGTCGACTGGATCGTGAGGTTCGGTCGACTGGATCGTGAGGGTCAGTCAATTGGACAGTGCTCCTGGGCATTTTGGCTTTTCCAATGTGTTTTCAATTGACTAGGGTTTGGGGTCTAATCGACTAAGGTGCTGGGTTGTGTGTTTGTGGTTCGGTGGTTGGGTTTTGGGGTTCGGTTGATCGTGTTGTGGTTTCGGGAGTCACATAATGACCTCGAGTGTTTGTTTAGATGCCATCATTGGGTGACGTGCATGGTTAGACGCGGGTGTTAGTGCACGATTAGGTGCGTGGTGTTGATTCGCCGTTGGGTTTGTGTTGGGCATGAGTGGGCGTCATGGGCTGTGATAGTCGTATTAGGTGTGTTTGGGCTCGTGGTCTAATCGACTAAGTGTTGGCCTTTGAGTTAGGCGTGGCTTTATAGGTTGTTGGTTGTCCATGTGAGTGGATGTCTGTTATGTGACGGGTGGCATCATGTTGTGAAGTTATACATGGTTATGTGCATTTATAACTGTTTATTTATGTACGAAATACGTAACGAAATTACGTGATTTATGATTTAAAACTCATAGTTTTATGAGCATGTATATGTGGGCTCTGAGGAGCGGATGCATGTGGTGCATGTTGCACGGGTTGCGTGCATGGCGTGTGTTGCATGGGTTGCGTGCGTTGCGTGTGTTGCATGGATTGCGTGCATTGCGTGTGTTGCATGGGTTGCATGCAGGGGTTGCATGTGGTGAGTTGCATTGGTGGCATGCGTTAGATGGGACCGTGGTCCTTCGGTGAAAGCCCGGGAATGTGTTAGATGGGATTGAGATCCTTCTATGAAAGCCCGAGAAACGTAGATGGGACAGTGGTCCCTCAGTGAAAGCCCGAGAAATGTAGATGGGGCAGTGGTCCTTCGGTGAAAGCCCGAGAAGATCCTTGTGTTGTGTGTGTGCATGTGGGAATCTGAAGGACGGGAACATGGTCCTGACGATGCAGGGTTGGTGGGAGCTTAGGCCCTTGGGTTGTGAACCCGTAAACTAAGTCGGTTGCCTTTGTGAATGGCGTTGTTTACGTTGTCGTAACTCCGTATAGAACTTGTCATTATCGAGCAGGCCTTAAGTGGTGACTAGGGTAATTGACAAGAGTTTATAGTTGTTACCTTTGTTTGTGTTTTTACTGCTTTCTCTTAACCGCGGCATGATATCTGTTAGGATGATATGCATAGTGATCCTAAAGACAGTGCGTGTGAATTTGAAGGACGAAAACGAGGTCCTGGAGAGATAGGTGTTGGGTGTGTTGCTCATAGTGTGTTGGGTGTAGTGCATGGATTGCATGAGTTAGCTTGTCGGGGCTTGTGAAAGTCGGCTTAGATATATGTTCATGTGTTGCATATATATATCTGTTATCTTTGGGGCTCGTGCAAACTGTGTTTCTAAACTGTTTTAAGGCTTGAAAAAGAGTCTACAACTGCACCTCGTTTTTCTAGTATGTTTAGCTTATATTGCATGCTTGTCTAGTTTCTGCTGAGCTTTGGCTCACGGTGTGGGATTTGAAATATTTTTCAGGTACCGGTCACGCAGATTGATCCAGGGTTGCTGGAGGGGGTGGAAGAGCTGTAGTCTTTTTTTTTGTTAGTTTTGAACATATATGCTGCAACATGTTTTTCGACGTTGGGGCCGTGTAATATAAGCCATTTGGCGATTATATACAATGCACGTATGGTTTTATTTTGGGAGTGTATTCTCGAGTTAGAAATTATATTTGGTTGTTTGTGGGTGTTTCACGTGACTTGGAGTTTAGGACATGATAAAAATCAACAACTACTACATCAAATTCACGATCGTGGTAGTAACATGCTTCTTCATAGCCGAGGAGATGAAATTCCACAGCAAAATGCGTTCATTAATGAACAACGTGATCACCATTCGATAACTTCACCCCCAAATTAACCCAAATCCCAATAGTTAGGAGAAAAGTAGAATGCACCTCACTTCTGGCCCAAGATGAAAGAGGCGAAGAAGTGGCAAATGGAGTCCACCCACCACCACCATCAATTAAGAAAAATCAAGGTTCACCAATCAAAGGGAAAAATTAGACTCCTCCGAAGCATCAACAGATTGGGATGAACAAATCCGAGAGATCAAAGTACCGATCAAGAATATGATAGAGGCTATGAGAGGTAAAACCCCAACAACCTTAGAAGATTTAGTACGAAAATATGGGTCTCCATTTATTGCCACCATCATAAAAAAAAACCCTTCCTTCGAAGTTTAAAATGCTACAATTTGACATGTTCAATGGAACATTGAATCCCGTGGACACTTAAATGATGTACTTACATGCTATCCAATATAAGGTAATGCGTATAGCTTTTCCTACTACCTTAAAAGGCCTAGCACACATATGGTTCAGAAAATTAAAACCAGAGTATGTCAAATCATTCTCCTATCTCAATAAATTATTTGTCAATCATTTGAAGGTCAAAGTAAAAAAAAATCGACGACCTATATTTTGAATATTAAACAATTCAAAGGCAAAACCTTATAGGAATATGCGAATAGATTAACTAATGAAGCATTGCAGTTAGAAAAGGTAGATGACAAGGTTGCCTTGACAACCTTCACGGGAGGTCTCTTACTATCTCGTTTTCTCTTTTCCACGTCTAAAGCTCCTTCGGGAGATACCATGTAGGAGGTTTCACTGGCGGAAGAGATACCAACTTAGCAAGGAAAGCTTGCACTAAGAGACTTAGGAGCGGTGAAAGGTGAAACCCGAGGGAATTAGGTCCGCATGTCAAGGTTCTAGTGAGAAATGATTCTCGAGCAGTTCAGTAGCCTCATGATGATCCTATAGTCATTAGCTTACTGATTAGCAATTATAAGGTTTAGACTTCAGAGAATCTTGATAGACAATAAAAGCTCAGTCGACGTTCTCTTCGCTAGTGTAGTTGATCATATGAACATTTGATAAGGAAAATTAATGCATATGCTCTCCCCATTAGTAGGATTATGGGAGATTGGGTTTACCCTTTGGGCTCAATACAACTCACAGTCACCATTAGAGATAGAAACACTTGAAAGCCGAATATATAACCTTCCTTATAGTTGATAGCCCATCAACATATAACACCATTTTGGGAAGAATAACCTTCAACCTTTTTTGGGTTATCACTTTAATGTATCAATTATGTTGGGATTTAACGGACTCAAATGCCATACACAGTGGAATAGGAACGTAGATTTCAATCCACATAAAGCAAGTAAAGAACAAGAACAAGAACACGAATATACGTGGTTCGGCTTACTGCCCACCTTCACGGGATAAGAAGAAAGAATCCACTATTATCAATAAGGATTACAATCTCTCTCTCACACTCACACTGTATTTGTGGCCTCAAACTTGAGTCTTTTACCGTCTCTTTATAGTCTCTCTAGCCTCTTTACTGAGCCTTCTCAAGTGTATAGACGACTTTAGGGTTTTTATGAAACATAAAAACCTTATATATGCAGCTCTTAGATCAAAACTTAACCCTAGTCGCCGCGGAGAAAATTGTTGCTACGCCTAGACCGATCGATCCGTCTTTTAGACTGATCGATCCATCTTAAATAGGTCTTGATTTCTCTGCCTTCTGCAGATATTATGCGCCTATGTCAATCCACTTTTCAGTCCTCCAATGTTGTCTGAACGTCCTACCGAGCATAGATACCAAAATTCGAGACACCAAACCAATAATCTCCACCTTGGCTCAAATTTCTAAACCATCACATCTTAAAAATCTGTCGGTTGCCTCGTCCTGTACCCTATTCACGGGTATGGCTGCTCTACCTTCTATCTTCATCAACCTAAATGAACTTGGACCAAATTCAAGCCACACTTGAACTTGACCCTCTTGCAATCAACCAGCCTCTCGTTCTTGGACAGTCTTCCATACACCAAAGTCTCAGCCTTCAGTGGTAACTCTACCTTCTCTGACACTACTACTTGCTTTTGATCTATGTCTGATCTTCCCGTAGCTTTTCTATGACCTAAAGGCTCTCCACTGCTCTGTTTCTGCTGTTGTTGATTTGAGACATATTCACCCGATTTTCTAGGTGAAACTTTTTTAACAGAACTCCACCTCGATTGTTGGACCCTTCTTCTGACTTTCTGACATACTCAGCTTGTCAACTTGACTAAACCCCAATTGTTTATGTCTCGTGCCGTCCCTGCTGGATTCTGCCTGTGTGGTAACGGTAAATCTACCTACCACCGTGTCTCATACCAATCTATAGAAACCATCCACTTTTTGTCTTTTTATGATTATCATAGCCCCTCTGCTAATCTTTATTGCTCCACCTTTTGCTGTGAACCCATAACCTAGAGAATCTAATGTTTTCAAGAAAATCAAGTTTTTCTTTTATCCCGGAACATGCATGACATTCTTCAAAGTTCTTACAACCCCGTTAAACATCCAAATTTTGATTGTATCTATTCCAATTGACTGGCACACTGAATCATTCCCCATTAGAACAGTACCACAATTGCAAGACTTATATGAGTCAAACCATTCTCTAACTGGACACATATGAAATGAGCGTCTTGAATCTAATATCTATGACTTTGACAAAAAATTAAAATCTGAAAAAACTGAAAGTGCATCTCTGTATACGTCACTGTCTGACGATTTTTCAACAAAATTGATGGAGTCTATAAATGCTTTTCCAGTCTTCTTTTCTTCTAGATATTACTTCAATTCTTGGCACTGGCTCTTAAAATTACTAGTTTTGTGACAATAGAAGCATTCCACATTTTTTCTTGCACGTGACTTGGACCGAAATCTCACTTTATTAGAATCCTCCTCACTAGATCTACTCCTTCCTCTGTTTGACTCAGACTTAGCCAACAATAGTCCATTTGCATATGATTCACCATCCCTCTTCATCTTCTTATGTGAGAAAAGAGCACTAGTGACATGTTCAAGCTCTAGAGTGTCCTTCCCATATATCAGAGTCGTCATCAGATGATTATAGAATGTTAGAAGCGATGCCAATAGGAGTATTGTCTTATCCTCATCATTAACCTTTACTCTAAACCCAAATAACTGTGTAATGAGCATATTAAACACGTTGGATGTTTCAAAAGATTTGTACCTTTCATCATCTGTAGTTCATACAGTTGCTTCTTCATGTACAACTTATTGACCAGATTTTTCTTCATGTAGAGAGCTTCCAGCTTCTGCCAGATCTCATACGCTATCTCCACATCAAGATCAAGAACGTTGTGAATAACCTCATCTCTCAGATTCAACTAAACCGAACTCGCGACGTTGGAATTAATGTCCTCCCAATCGTCATCGGTCATCTTCTCTGGCTTTTTTGCCTTGCTGAGTAATGCCTCGGAGACCCCTTGCTAGATCAACAAATCCTTCATCCATCTATGCCATAGGGAGAAGTTATTCTTACTGGTAACCTTTTTAACTTCGTATATGATGTTCACAATCTTTACTCCAATTGAGTGATCAAGCCAATAACTAATGTTCTTATACCAGTTGTTGAGATTTAACGAGCTCAAATCCCCTACGCAGTAGAATAGGAACGTAAACTTCAATCCACATAAAGTAAGTAAAGAATAAGAACAAAAACAAGAACAAGAACAAGAAAAAGAAAAAGAACACGAATATACGTAGTTCGGCTGACCGTCTACCTTCACGGGATAAGAAAAAAGAATCCACTATTATCAATAAGGATTACAATCACTCTCTCTCACACTCATACTATATCTGTGGCTTCAAACTTAGGGGTGTCTAAAAAATAAAAAAAAAATCGAAGAACCGGTCTGAACCGAATTAATCCGTATGGATTGGTTCGATTTTATTTTGAATTGATTTGATTCCGATTCTAAAAATATGTAAATCGTAGGCTATGATTCGGTTCACGAATTTTAGTTCACGGGTCCTGAACCAAATTGGACTGTAATATTCAATTTAATATATATTTATATATATATAATATATTATATTTATATAATATAAATAATTAAATATCAGTATATAACTTATTCACTTAAGTTCAGCCGCACTTGAACTTCACGTATCACACTAGTTTACGCGAGCAATCACAGCCGTTCATTCAACATCTGCGGTTCAGCCTGTTTTTGCTTTTTCAGTTTTCAGTTTTCAGTTGCTATTGTTTTGTTCCTTTCAAGCTTCAGCAGCCTCCTGGGCCACAAAGCATTGAAAGCAAACCCTAATACCCATTAACCCTCACACCCAGAACCAGAAGGCTCGCCAGGCACCCAACCGTTGATGGCGACGACATCAACGATTGCCGATTAAGTCGACATCAACGCTAGCTACCATGACTTGAGTAAATGTAAGTTTAATTTTTGAATTAACACATAATTTTTTTCTTTTTCTTCAGTTTTTCTTCGCGAATCACAGAGGTTTTTTTCTTTTTCTTCAGTTTTTCATCGCGAACACATGGATTTTTTTATTTTTCTTCAGTTTCACTTCGCGAACACAGAGATTTTTTTATCTTTAGTTTTGTTTCAAATTTTCTTCTGTTGCTTCAGTTTTTCTTTGCGAACGCAAGGGTTTTTTTTCTCGCGAACACAGGTTTTTTTTAATTTTTCTTCAGTTTCGCTTCAGTTTTTTTGTTTAGTTTCGCTTCACAAGGATTTTTTTCAATTTCGCTTCACAAGGATTTTTTTCGCTTTACAAGGACTTTTTATTTTTTTCTCGCGAACACAAGGATCTTTTTCTCGCGATCACAGGAATTTTTTATTTTTCTTTAGTTTCGCGAACACAGGGATTTTTTATTTCTTTGCTTCAGTTTTTTTTTCTGTTGCTTACCCAGTTTTTCTTCTGTTGTGAACACACGGATTGTATTCTCAAAATCTCATTTGCTTTAGTTTTTTTTCCTTCTGTTGTTTACCCAGTTTTTCTTCTACTGTTTTTTTTTGTGCGTGAGTTTTTAATTTTTATTGTATGTTCTTATAGATTTCAAGTACCGGAGAGAGTCGACAGATTGATAATTCTAGTGACCCCCCTCAATCCCAATAGCCCTTTGCTACAAAGGTATGTTCTACTAAAGTCAAGGCTAGGCAATCTTCTGATGTTTGGGATCACTTCACCAAAATTTTTAAGGAAGGGAGTAAAAAGGCTGATAGTGCAAAATGTAATTACTGTAACACCACATATGCATGGGTTAGTGCGAATGGAACTAGCACTTTGAGGAAACATATTACAAAGTGTAACAGAAATCCTTACAATTAAGAGATGAAAAAACAAAGAACTTTGACATCATTTCAATCAATTACAGAAGGTGAAAGTAGTCTTGGTCTTTGGAAATTTGATCAAACCACATGTAGAGATGCACTTGCTAAGATGGTAATTATTGATGAGTTACCATTCAAGTTTGTAGAATGTGAAGGTTTTCGCTCATTTTGTTCCGTGATGCAACCGAATTTCAAAAGAATATCACGCAACACAATTGCAAGGGATTGTGTGGCACTTTATACGAATGAGAAAAAAATGAGAAACTTGTTTGTGAAATCAAATCAAAGACTTTGCCTCACTACGGATTCATGGAACTCACTACAGAATTGTTCTTACATGTGCTTAACTGCTCATTTTATTGACAAAGATTGGATATTACATAAAAGAATTTTAAACTTTTGTGTAATTTCTAGTCACAAAGGGGAGGCTATTGGTCGAGCAGCTGAGGCATGCTTGGTTGAATGGGGTATAGAAAAATTATGTACACTTACGGTGGACAATGCAAGTGCAAATAATGTAGCCATCGGGTATTTGAAGAGAAAATTTTCTAAAAAGAGTGACACTTTTATTTTGGGTGGGAAATTTTTTCACATGAGGTATTGTGATCAGATTATCAATTTAATTGTCAGAGGTGGGTTAGGTGAAATTAAAACTTCAGTAACTCGAATTCGCGATGCAGTAAAGTATGTTAGGAGTCCCCCCCAATGAGAACAACGCTTCAAAACTTGTGTTGAGAAAGAAAGGGTAACATGTAAACGTCTTTTGTGCCTAGATGTTCAAACCAGGTGGAACTCAACATATCACATGCTAGATGTTGCTATAAAATTTCAAAAAGCGTTTGAGAGGCTAGAAGAGGAAGATCCTCATTTTGCTTTAGAAGTTAATGATTATCCGCCTACTGCTAGTGATTGGGATGAGGCTTGGATTTTTGCACAGTTTTTGGAAAAATTTTATGATACAACTGTTCGCTTATTTGGTTCTTCATATGTCACTTCTAGTTTATTCTTTACTGAAGTTTGTGGCATTGAAAATTTTTTGTCTGAATGGTCAAAGAGTTTGGATTCTTCTTTAAGTGCTATGGCTAAGAAAATGAAGATTAAGTTTGATAAATATTGGGGGACAATTGACCAGATAAATATGTTTTTATTGATTGCCGTTGTGTTGGATCCTCGTTGTAAGTTAAAGTACCTGAGATTTTGTTATTCTGAAATCTATCAACCATCTATGGTGCGTGAGCTCACTAAAAAAGTAAGAGATGCATTGAGTCGTATTTATGAAGACTACCTAAAGTTTAACTCAATGACAATCTCTTCAAATGAAAGTTTTGATGAGATGGAACTTGGAAAATCGAGTATTGATGTAAGTGAAGAAGTAATGTTACTCAAATCAAAATTTCAAAAACATTTGGAAGAGGAAGAAAATGATGGAGGAAAATTTGAAGTTGATAAATATTTGGATGAATCTTGTGAAAAAGAAGTCACAAACTCAAATTTTGAAATTTTGACTTGGTGGAAGACAAATTCTTCAAGGTATAGAATTCTTTCTCAAGTTGCGAGGGATGTCTTAGCCATTTCCGTCTCTATTGTGGCTTTCGAATAAGCTTTCAGTACTGGGGGTCGTGTCCTAGATCAATTCCGTAGTTCGGTTACTCCTAAACTTGTAGAAAGTTTGATTTGTACACAAGATTAGTTACGTGGTTCACCACTCCCACTTGACGTGGAAGAAAATTTGGAGAATAGTGAAGATCTAGAAAGAGGTAAATATGATTTTGTTGTGTTATTGATTTTTTTTTTCAATGTTATCTTTTTTGCATCTTTTATTTCTTAATTTATTTTGATAACATATTTTTGCAGCCTTAACTTCTGTGGGTCTACGTGTGCTGTGAACTGATGTGTTTGACAATTTGAAGCTGTTGAAAATTTGGAGTTGTTGACAATTTGGAATTGCTGCTTGTTGAACATGAACTGTTGACAATTTGGAGTTACTGCCTGTTGAAAATTAGTTGTTACTTTTTTTTTGCTGAAATGACATTAGTTGCGGTATTTTTTTGTTAAACATGAGTTATTTTTTATGCTAAAAACATGGCTAAACATGAGTTATTTTTTATTTTGTTACCACTTTATTGTTATGGTTTATGTTTTTGGAGCTTTACTGTTTTTTTTATGTAGCTCTATTATTTTTTTTGAGCATTGTATATTAGCGGAACCGTGGTTTTGAACCGGACCGAACCGTCAATAATATGTTTGGTTTGGTTTGGTTCCATAAATAACACGGATTGGTTTGGTCCTAAAATTACTAGAATTGTAGGGATCGGTTTGGTTCTTGGTTTTATTCAAAATTGGTTCAAACCAGACTGTGTACACCCCCATTCAAACTTGAGTCTCTCACTGTCTCTCTATATTTTCTCTAGCTACTTTACTGAATCCTCTTAAGTGTATAGACGACCTTAGGGTTTTATGAAATATAAAATCCTTATATATGCAGTCCCTAGGTCAAAACTTAACCCTAGCCGCCGCGCAAAAAATTGCTGTTGCGCCCAGATCGATAAATTCGTCTTTAGACTAATTGATCCGTCTTTTAGACCGATTGATCTGTCTTAAATAGGTCTCAATTTATCTGCCTTCTATAGAGATCCTGTGTTTATATCGACCCACTTTTTAGTCCCCAAATGTTGTCCAGACGTTCTATTGAGCATGGATACCAAAATTCGAGACACCAAACCAACAAATTACTTGTCAAATTTCCAAAGCACGAGGTTGGAGAGGTTGGATAGGTTAGGGGAGACCAAGCATATGCTAGAGAGTGTTATACCACACCTCTTGGAGAACCAAAGAGTAAGGAAACCATAATTGTAGTAGAGATTGAGGTCAAAAATGAAGAAATTTGAGAAAAGGAGAGCTTATCGAAAATTTGGAAGAAATAGGGATTGATGAGTTAGATGATATGAAGACTTTAAGGGTAGGGAAACAACTCAAATCTGACATGAGGGATTCTTGAGAGAAACTTTTAAAGTAGTAGAAGAATGCTTTTTCATATCCCACTAGGATATGCCAAGGATATACCCGACCATTATGGTTCATCGACTGAATGTTGACCCTAGGGTAATGCCTATCAAGGAAAAACAAAGGATATTCGCTCAAGAACAATGTAAGGGCCTGGTTCTACGCTAAGAGCTTATAAGAAATAAACCGATGAAAGTTAGAATTCCAGATTAAGGTTACGATAAGATTAAGAACCTTAGAAAGTTAAAACCTAAAACGGAATCCCAGAACCAAAACCCTAATATGGAGAATTGGATTTTTATCCCGAAGAATTATTAAAATTACCTGAAATCAAAGAAGAAATAACAAAAATATCCATAGGCCGGCCATGTCTAGGTGATGTGCCAAGTGTTGATTTATTTTTATAAAAATAATATATAATACAAAGATACTTTATATATATCAAAAAGAATTCAAAAGTCATTATTACATGTATGTACACATAATCTCATATATAGAGTATACAAATAAAAAAATGAAGGTATTACAGGATTTAAATTAAATTAATTAAAATCTAGTATACCAAATCCCAATTAAAAGTCTATTTGACAAATCTTCATAAAAAGACTTAATTTGACCCATAGCTTGTCATACACATGATTAAATGTTGCAAAAGTATTTATAAATTATAAAAGTAATGTGTCAATCACTAAGAATTAATACAATTTCATAAAAAAAGTAATTAATTTTATACATTAAGTCAATTTTGAGCATTTTTTCTTAACAATGTAGTATAATTATATTATCATAACCCATTATAATACACTAAAATATGTCAAAACCACCGCGAGCCCATAGAATGGAGCTTGGTTGACCATCTCTCCCTGCCTCACCCCACACTCAAGCTACTTGTAAGGTCATATCATCTTGTTTTGCATGCAACCTAAATGGGCCCTTGCCTTACACTTCATCGTGAGCCTTCAATTAGCAACATTTCTATAAAAACTCCTCCTTCTCCACCTTGTGACCGGCCACCACCACCTCTAGAGTTCTTTGAGCACAAAATATTTTTCAAGTGTTGAGAGGGAGAGAAAGAAGAGAAGATGAAAGAAGAAGGAAAGAAGGAAAGTTGAGGCATAAAAGTTAAAGTCCCCACTGTCTCCAAATCTAGAAATCCAAGCTGTAAAGGTAAGAAACTCTTTGAACCCTCCTCGTCTCAGGTAATTCATAGTCTCACTCATCAAGTTTAAGGAATTAAATCAAGCAAACCAAAGAGAATTGGCTAAAAATGTGCTAAAAACCAAAACTAGGGACTGTTTGGTTTATGATTGAATATTTAAGATGATATATTGAAAGCATGATCTATATTATTCTTGCTTGACAAGCTTGTTGGAATTTGTATGTTATGATATTAGTATGATTCATGCTAAATAATGTGAAATCCATGCCATGCAAGGTGATTAGAGGCTATGTTAGTTAACTTAACTTTTGTTTTTAGTATTTTTAGATTTCTAGATGTAAATTTGAAGAATTTTACTAAAATCTAAAAAAATCCACTGGTGTTAAGCTTTATGTCCAAAATTAGATTTTATGTTAACTTTCATACAAAATTTATTTAGAGTGATTTAGACAAGTAGTTTTTGAGTTGTTAACTTTTTCCCAAAGTGTGACAATTTCTGTCCAACCTCTGTTGCAGAGGCCAAAACCCTACCTTAGATGCCTCAAACAAAAATGGTTTTTTTCACAAAAATTGTAGCTAACACATTTTTTAGTTACCCACCAAATATGAAGCATTATTATCAACAATTGATACGTCAAACGTAATTTTAAAGTCGCTGGACATATTCTGCATCACTGGGCAGATTTTGTCACATTTTCTTATGAAAATCAAACCTCCCAATTTTATTACCTTTTCAAACTTATGCTCTTCGTGAGAAAGTTATAAGACAATAAAATGTAGTTTCTGTTAAAAATTCATAACAAAAAGTGTTGATTTAATACCTTAAACTAATGTTTTACTCAATGTTTTTAAATTTGAAATTCACCCAATCTGATTTTAAAAAGAATGTTTTAACCTATTATTTTAGGAAGGCCAAAACTCCAATTTTTCCTTAAGTACTAGACTAGGTTTCCTTCATAAACGTTTTAGGGGACATCAAAATCTAACACATATCAAAAAATTAGAAATTTGGAGTTCATTTATTGCCTCAAATTTATTTTTTCTTAACTAAGTTAGAATCTGGATATTTCAGTTTTTGTTTGTGGCAGTTTTAATCTCCTGCCTTGTGGGGCTTAAATCATCTTAATTTAATGAGAATTCAAAGAAAAGTTCTCCACGAAAGTTAGAGGGACCCTTAATTCTAGTTTGTGTCCAAAATTCAGAAATTACTTTGATGAATTGATCACCCAAAGGTATATCACACTTTTTGTTGAAAAAGCTGAAAAATTAGAATAATGTTGAAATTAAATAGCTTAAGTTTACCGGTTGTCCAAATGAAATTTGTGACTTGCATGTGCTTATGTGTGACCTAATCATTGTGAATCATGTGTACAATGTTGTATACAATAAATAGGTTGATTTAGAATGTCTAATTTTAATACAAGATGACATGAGAATAAGTGTAAGCATTGCATATCTATGCAAGGATGTATTAGAAAGTTGTACTTTATGCATTACCTGTGTGTACCTTGCCATGGTCATTGAGTGCATGTCATATCGGAGTCAGTTGTACCCTTGAATCATGATTGGAAGTGTCCCTAGTATATAAACTCTTTTGGGGTATATCTCTAGACAGACACCGTGGGCACATCCCCGGTATGGTTGTTAACTTTTAGGATAAGTTCCTGGCAGACACCTCGAAAAAGTCCTTTTGAAATTCCTATGTAATTATCTCAGACTTTGGGTTGACGCCAAGCAAGGTATTACTGACTCTTTAAGTTGGGGGTGTAAGTTGGCCTAACCCATGCCGTTGTGATATTGATAAAGCAGTTAGGGTATAAAACCCGACAATGTAGTACCATTTCACAACGATGTTCAAATTGTGGTGGCTTAGGAGGTCAATTGTCAATAAAGTCTACTCTTAAATTTTCCTAGTGTGGAGTCCGCTAGTTATTCTTTTGGTCGAGTGTCAGTTGGTTGCATGCATAGCATACAACATCATCATAATTGTTAAATTCCTTATTAAAATCTACAATTTGCTATCTTGTTATGTGCTTATATGAGATTTTATCTCTGAATAATGATTCAGATTGAATTACATTTGAGTTAGTTTAGCAGGGTTTCCTAAAGTTTTTTTCTAATTTTTGGCTCATGGCGTTGATCCCACAGGCGAAGAAGAGATAAAAGCTAGGTACGAAGAATTTTAGGAGGGATTAGAGTTTGTAGCTGCGTGAGGAAGATCAAGAATTTTACATCTTTTTGTTTTTTTGCAAGTTGTAGTAGTTAGTCTCGCTTTTGTTGAACACTTTAACTTGTTGGAAGACTGTACTAGTTATTTTGTGATGTTCGTTAAGGATAATTTGTGTTTATGAAGGTATTATCTATCGTTAATTATAATTTGACCTGTTAGTGTAAATCCTATTATATTATGTATGTCATAACGTACTCGAGATTCGAGGTGTTATAAATAGAGTCCTGCGATTACTAAAGAAGTGCACAAGTTGAGGTCACCAGGATTTATAAAAAAAAACTTTTTACCCAGAATGGTTGGCCAACGTCGTCGTGATTAAGAAATAAAATGAGAAATGGAGAATGCATATTAGATTTTATAAAATTTGCCCAAAGGACAGCTATTCCCTGCTAAGAATTGGCCTCCTAGTAGATTCTACTATTGGTCATGAACTCCTAACTTTCATGGATGCATTTTTTGGAAATAACCAGATTCTAATGCACGAACCAAGCTAAGAGAGAATGTTGTTTATCACTACAAGAGGTTTGTATTGTTAGGTCATGCCATTAGGACTAAAAAACGCTGAGTCGAGTTACCATATGCTGGTAAACTCAATGTTCGAGCATCAAATTAGAAGAAAGGTGAAGGTCTGTATAGATGATATGTTGGTAGAAAACAAAAAGGCCCACCATCACCTCTATGACCTTTTGGAGGTATTTACTATCGCGAGGTATGGAATGAAGCTCAACCCTACTAAATGCGCCTTCGGTGTTTCTTCAACAAAATTCGTAGGATATGTGGTGAGTTAAAGAGGGATAGAGGTAAACCCAGATAAGATTATGACAATTTTAGAGATGAAGATCCACTCTAAACACCAAAGATGTGCAAAGGTTAGTTGGAAAAGTGGCAACTTTAAACTGTTTTTGTCGTAAGTGGAAAAGAAAAATGTCTATTGTTCTTTAAGGTGTTAATAAAGATTTCGATTGGAATTCAAAATGCGAAACATTTATGGAATTGAAAGAATATCTATCTAATAGTCCACTACTCTCAAACCCTAAGCCCTACGAAGAGTTTTACCAATATTTAGAGGCATCTGGTCAATTCATGCAATGATCGATGGATTTGAGACAATTTGACATCTTCTTTAAACCTTGAAAGACAATAAAGGGAGATATGACGGGCAAAATTCACATGGGAAACCCCCACCAATGAAACCAAGGAAACACAACAAAAGTTGTCAAAGGTCACTATAAAACAACTAGAGACAAAAGCATAAAATCAATCATATCAGAGAGGAACACTAGACGAATCCAACTCGCAAGAGTAGATGATGCTTCAAGAATAGAGTGCTTAGGATGCACATAAAACAAGTGCTCCACCAATTGATCCCACATTTGATGTCCGAAAGACCTTGATTCTGAACGTTAATGGGTCAACAAGGAAATACCTAGGAGGAAGAATGGTAATTGTTTAACCCTAAGGAGATCAAATCAGACATACAATACAATTTTGTTTCAAAATAACAAAAAACGAGGCACAGTATGAACCATTGATATTTGGACTCAAAGTAGCAAAAGTTTACATAGTAGAACAGGTGGTGATCAAGACAGGCTCCGAGTTAGTGGTAGGAAAGGTTAATGAGGTATTCAAATCAATGAACGTCTTAGAAGGTATAAAGCGATGGCGGATAAATTAAGGGCAGAATTTGAAAAAGTAGAATTCTAGTAAATTCCAAGAACAGATAACCAAGCCGTTGATTAGCTAGCACTATTAGCTTCAGTTGAAGAGGAAAACTTGACAGTGGTGTCTTCTTAGAAATATCGACCTAATCTAGTATAGAAGAACCCCCTGTTAGTGAAGAGCTAGTGATGGAGGTCAAATCCATGAAATGGGCGTAACCGATTGAAAGGTATTTGAAAATGGTGAACTCACCCGAGAGCAGGCAAGAAGCGAGGAAAATAAGATATGGAGCAGTCAAATATCTCCTCTTGGATGGGGTGTTGTATAGAAGAAGCATCTCGTTTCCATGCTTACGGTGCGTTTTAGAGGAGGAGGCTTGAGAAATACATGAAGGGATTTACATAATTATTTTGGCACTAGATCGTTGGTTGAAAATGCCATTAGAGCAGGATTTTATTGGCCAACCATGTTAATAGATTCCAAAAGCTTTGTCAAACAATGTGACAATTACTAACATTTTGCAAACATTGCAAGGCAACTCCCACTAAACTTAAATTCTTAACCAGCCCATGTGGGGCCTCGGCATTGTGGGACCACTCCTAGTAGGTCAAAGCTAGATGAAATTTGTAGTGGTAGCACTCAATTATTTACTAAATTGGTAGAAGAAGAGCCACTTGCAAAAATTACTGAGGAACATCACTAAAGTTTGTGTGGAAGTCTCCAAATTGCTGACTTCATATACTAAAAGCATTGTGACAAACAATGGGAAATAATTCGATAACAATTTTAGAGGGTTTTGTGATGATCTCAATATCGTGATATGCGATGCCTCCCCTGATCACCCCCAATCTAATGGTCAAATAGAGGTCACCAATCACCCATTACTTAGGATTTTAAAAACCAAGCATCATGCTTCAAAGGGCCTTTAGATTGAAGAACTCCTTTATGTGCTTTGGACCTAAGAATCGTTGCTCAAATGCAAATAGGAAAAACCCCGTATATGCTCACCTTTGCACATGAACCTGCAATATGAGTAGAATTGGTCTGACTAGTGCAAGAATAACCAAGTATGATAAGGAGTTGAGTGACCAAAATCTCATGTTAGATCTTGACATCGTTGAAAAAGTCAGAGAAATTGTAGCCGTCCAAATTGCAATCTATCATGAACAAATGCGCAAGTATTACAATTCGAGGGTAAGGGAGAGAAAGTTCAACCCGAGAGACTTTTTCCTCAGAAAGATCATCTTCGCGATAAAGAATCTGGCTGAAGGAAAATTGGGATCCAATTGGAAGGGACCTTATATGTAAAGCACCGATAAGGGAATGACACATACAAGCTTCAAACGATGGGAGGATAAGATCTAACTTGTCCTTGGAATGTCGAACATCTAAAGAAATATTACCCTATAGGAATTTCCCATCAAATATAACCTGGCATAATATGACAAAATCTTAATGTGAATTGTTCCTGCTTAAAATTTGAAGGTTTTAGTAAGGATATTCCTTTTTATATCAAGATCTTCCTCAAATCAAAGAAGTCCTCTTAAGGTTGATCTAGTGAAAGATTAGCCTCCATGAAGCAGAGTCTGGGTAAAAAGCCACAAATGGGCAAAGGCTGATCTAGTGAAATAGTAGCCTCCATGAAGCAGATCATAGGAGAAAAAAGCCACGAAGAGGTAAAGGCTCCATAAAGCGGAGCTTCGCGAACATGCAAAGGTTGATCTAGCGAAAGATCAGACTCCATGAAGCAAAGTTTGGGCAAAAAGCCACGAACGTACAAAGGCCGATCTAGTGAAACTTTACCTTTATGAAGTGGACCTTGGATGAAAAGCCAAAAACGAGCAAAGGTTGATGTAATGAAAGATTAGCTTTATGAAGCAGAGCTTGAGCTAAAAGCCACTTATGGGAACAGGTTGATCTAGTGAAAGATTAGCTTCCATGAAGCAAAGCGCAGGTAAAAAGACACTCACAGGCAAAGGTAGATTTAGTGAATGATTAGCCTGATCATGCTGAAGAATGGTGAGTGAAAATGTAAACATAATGGAAGGTCATCCACACGTCAGCCCACATACAATCTAATTTTGTCTCATCAAAGATTAATGAATCAGCTCTTTTTTTGGATTGAAAAGAAAGATGAATGTAAAATCATTCACCTTCTGCCCTTTGCAGTTTCTGCAGCGTCAGCTTTACGAGATAAGGCTAATGCCTTAAAAGTAGGTTCAGGACCAAAGAGATACTCATTTTAAGCTCTCGAGGATGATTAAGGTAGACCAATCCTTGTCGTTGTGGAATTAGGCTAGCTTTATCCTCTCCTCTTCCTAGGCGGTCAAGGTAATGTCCTTCGTGCACCTTGAAGACAAAATTAGTAAGGATAAGGCTGAGCCCCATGGCACGAATTCTATTATCAAAGGAAAGTAACATGAGTAGTAAACTAAAATTGACCATCTTTCTTTGAATTTGACCAGCATCTCAAAACTTGAAGGGTTGACTTGTCCACCCACTCCCATGGTTGAAATTCCAAATCATACCCAAAAATAAAGAAAAAGTACTCCTTCCATTCTTTGTCGACCTTCAGCAGTCTTGTAATGACCCCTCATCGATCATTATCTTGGAAGTTTACAAAACTTGAGAGGAGCTCAATAGGTTCGTAACACTAAAGCAAACTTACGTACGGTAAGGGTGTGCTGTTGATTGCTACAGGTTGGTTAGAGGACCATGTACCCAAAATCAAGATCTTTCAGGCATTGAGTATGAGCTGGCTGGGAGCAAATTCTTGATATTGGAGCAATTTTCTCACTATTCGAGTAAGAAGGAGTAAAAGTTTGCTAAAAAAGGCTCCCTTAAAGAAGCAGACTTCGTGGGGAAGGTCAACACAGGTTCACTCATTTTCATTAGGGGCCCTTAAACGAACCAAGCTAGGAATTTGGAATAGAAGCTGAAAATGTTGCATCTCAAAGGGATTTACAGAAGAAGAGATGTTCTTTGCAAAGAAAGGAATGCTGATACAACCTATTGTTCGACGTGGTGGTGTGACCAAGGCTTCTCTATCTAGTTGGTCAGTGATAGAGGCCTCCAAGGAGTCCAGCTCGTTCTCATCAAGAGGAGCAAGGGAATGGATTTTGTCTTGATGTCGATGTCATCTGATCAAACCCCTTCATTTATCCTTTATATCGGAGCAGTTGTCCATAGAAATGCTGATCTCATTGCCCAAAGAGGGAGAGGGCATGGCACATTTAGTGCCATAGTATAATCTACTAGAAGGGTAGAGGAAGATAAAGAGGTGCTTATAATTGAGCTATCTGGTAAGTATTTATTCATAATTTCTAGGAAAGACGACTCCACTTCTTTATCGGAGTTGCTAGAAAAAATGATTTGCCTCCTCTCTCCAATCATTCTACCCGTACTGGTAAGAGCAATTTTTGAAGAAGAATGAGGGGAAAACAAAGCCTTAATCCCCAAATAAAAAGAAAAGTGATAATTCTCTCCTAAGGTAATCCAATATCAATGAGGAATGAACTTTGAAGGACAAAGTGAGTGAAATTACTAGTGAGACGACGAATAAGAAGAATAATCGTGAGATCAAGATGCGCCCAAGCGAATCATACTCGCATACGTTGTTGAGAAAGAGGGATTTTTCTTCTCTTCTGGATTCTCTCAATGAATCAAATAACTACATTTGAGGCATTTGAACACCAAAACAAGCGCTCTCATACCAACGATCGAGATCAATTTCAGTCCAACATCATCTATGGTTCTTTTTTTGCCACATTGTGTTGTTTGGCAATGAAAAGCCTTATCCGCAGTTGCTACGTGGCTCTCTACGGAAGCGTCAACAACATGTGCCAAATGCATAGTGAGTGTCTTAATTACCCTGTCACCTCGAGAATGCTAATAGACGCTTGTAAAGCATTTCCCGATATGAACTCCACAATTATGAAAAAGACTATAAATGACTCTAGATCTTTATTCGAATTATGAAAAAGACTATAAATGACTCTAGATCTTTATTCGAATCGTGTTGAGGAAGAACAGGGGACTACCAAGGGGTATTGATAAATTGGACCTAGTGTACTGCATAATGATAGATCGGGATAGATCGAGAAATGGTCTATTGGCCAATGGAAAGATCAATCTCATAGAAGACTAATCAAGAACCACGCCTGATCAACTTAGTGCTAAGAGATCAACCTCTGCTAATATGAGGGAACCAGTAGCTCGTGTTCTACACGAGCAAGTGGTCCCATGCATGGGATAAGGTTGTAAATGAATAACTGGCATATTTGACACGTGAAAAAAAAAACCCAGATAAAGAGGAGAAGAGGTAAGCAGGTTATTTAGGTTTTTTCTTTTAAGAAGTTTGCTTGGCCACTACTTTATTAAGAAATCTAACTTCAGCATTGGTCGGTACCACATCGGTACCACCCTTGACGATTTCTGGTGAATTTGGCAGATCGAAACAAAAGGATGTAGACGATCAAGAAGGGGAGATCATCAAGCATAATAACCTCAAGGAAACAGCATACAACGCGATGCTATGCTTTGCTTATATCCAATTTCGGGGCCATATTATCCTTTTTCCCTTCATTCTTTCATAGTATGTAGATTCAAAAGCTACTAAAACATTATCCGTTACGAGTTGAACGGGAACAAAGGCAGTTCAGCATCATCAATAATATTTGGGTGAATTAGCTTCAACCGATATATGCATGCAAGAGTCTTCACAATAATCTTGTAAATGACATTACACTTCCTAATGGGCCGAAAATCTTTAAAAAAAAAACCAATAACAAAGAAACTATCACAAAAAAAAAAAATTTTACGTGGTTCACTCAAAACTAAGATTACATCTATAGAATTACGGTGACTTTTATTGTGATAGAAGGTGATACAAAATTACAAGAGTTACAAATCTTAACTGAAGTAACAAATATAAAGACTCATAATTAGGTCCTAAAGCCAAAATCGAGTCAGAATTTTTTTTCTCATCATTACTTCAAGGGTTAAGCCTTACAAAAAATTTATTTTAAATTGTAATGCTTTTGGAACGAATCAAGTTATGAATCAAACTCTAAAAAAATAATCAAACTCCAGACGTCCCACACTAAAGTGACTTTTACATGGCTTACATAGATTTCTTTTTTGTTTGAGCAAAATGGCCTAGATAGTTATATCAATAAATAAAATGTTTACAACTTATATTTAAAATTTTCCCTCCTTTTTAAAAGTAGAGAGGTTAACCTCTTGTTATCTTTTTAAAAAAATATTCTTAAAAAAAAATCATATAGGGATCAATTTGGGGCACCTCCCAAAGGTTAATTGAGAAAAAAATTATTCAATATGGTTACGATAATATGGACGTTCAATATTGTTGAAATTAATAATTTATAAATTATAATTTGTAACAGAAGTTAAGTGTTTAATAAATATATTAGTTTGTAATTAAAATAATAAAAAAAAGTAATAATAACTTAGCAAATATTATAAATATTTTAAAAAATTATAATTTATTATAAAATTAGGATTAGAAAGCTAAAATCAATCCCATAAGCAACACCAAACACCTCCACTCAACTACTAGTTAATTATTTAAAATTTGTCTATTTTTTGCCACTCTTTTTTTTTTTTCTAATTATTTGACATGTCGTATTAAATTAGGAGAGAGAAGAAAGATAAATAATACATAAGTTTTATATATTTTTTAAATACAATAGAATAGTAAACAAATTATATATATATATATATATATTGTTTAGTTAAATGAGACAAAACAAGAGATAAAAGTTATAGAGGCACTTTTTACCATTGAATAAAAAAAATAATTCTATAGAAAGGACAAATTATCCCTAATGAATAAGATTATTAATCTCACAAACTTCTACCCTATAGGGTTCGTTTAGTTGGAAGACTTTTTCAATATGATAATTAATGTATTTAAATTATTAGTGTTTAAATTATTAGTATAGTATTTTTTGTATGAAATAATATTTAGTTGAGAGTTGAATAATTTATGGATAAATAATATGTTATTTGATCGGACATATTTTTAGTAAAATTAAATTTTTTATGTACAAAAATGATTAAAATAGTTTTGAAACTAACTAATCTATCCCTCCCATGAGTTTAAGATAGTCTCATAAGAAATATTAAATTAGTTGAGAGTTTTTTACCATTTTTTTAAATAATTATAAAACACATTTATATATAAGACTGGTAGTGAAATCGACCAATCTAAGCCCTCATTTTGCAACCAATTAGAATACTGGAATTAATATGCCAATTAGAATATTCCATCCATGTTTAGTGTGAAGAGAAATAATATTTGTAGCATGTTTAGTTTGCAATTACCAAATAGGATTTAGAAAAAAAAAATACATAAACGCCCTCAAAAAATTAATGGGTAAATTATATTTATATTTTATGTATTTAAAGGTAGTAACACTGAATCTCATCTATTTTCTAAAATATCACTATATTCTCTTATATTTTTATTTTTGTAACACTTAGATTCAAAATTTAACTTTCGTTAACCAACCGTGTTTTTTATTTTTTGTTTTTTTTTATTTAATTACAAAATTTTATTTAAAATTTTTTAATAAAAAAATAAAAAAATACTAAATACAAAATAAGTAACATAAAATGTAATTTATTAATTTATTTTTATTTTTAAGTTTTAAGTTTTTATTTTGATAAAATAATTAATTTTATGTTACTAATTAATTTTCTAATTAATTTTTTATCAAAATTAAAAACTTAAAAATAAAAATAAATTAATAAATTAAAATTTATGTTACTTATTTTTGTATTTAGTAATTTTTTATTTTTAATTAGAAATTTTTAAATAAAATTTTGTAATTAAACAAAAAAAATAAAAATTATAAAAATTAAAAAAACTATTTCAACAGTGTTTTCATTTAAAAAGTTAATGAAAGTTAACTTTTGAATTTAAGTGTTACAAAAATAAAAATGTAAAAAAGTGCAATGATATTTCAGATAATATAATAAGTGTCAGTGTTATTACACTCAAATACAAAAAATATATGTGTAATTTATCCTAAAGTTAAAAAAAAATGCGTACAATCAGTACACTATAAATATTCAATTAAATAATAATAGATTTTTTTATAACAAATATATATTTCCATTAAAATCGTTATTGTAATATTCTAACGGCCCGTCCCAAACGGTGAAATAAACCTAAACATTGAATCATTTTTAAACCCATTGATAATAATTGGATTAGTTTTTATTTTATTTATTTTAAAATAAAATAATACTGTATTAAGTTTACAACATTTATAATTGTGCTTAACACATAATTTAATGCGCATGCATATCGATAGAGATTTAATAAATTAAAAAAGAGTTTGCACAATATTTTTCTAAAAAATAACCACTCCATTGATTCATTTATCAAAAAGGTGCTCTTCTACAATGAATTTCTTATTAAACTTCCTTACAATTTTTTATTAATATAAAATTAAAAAGAAATACACCCATTAATGAGGACACTCTTCTACAATGGTGTAATTTATTAGTCAAATACTATAAAATAATTAAAAAAATTTATATAGTTGGAGGCTATGGCCCTCTCATGCCCTAACATAGCACCACCACTGCATCTGGACATGCATGTGTGTAACAACAAATTAGCATATTATATATGTGAAAATTGTGTTTGCATAATTATGCAATATTATCATAAATCAATATGGATATGCACACAAATTTTCTTATTAATTTTATTAGATTTGTATACAAAAATTCTACCAAAATGACGTGGCAACAAGTTTTTGTGTGTACTATTTACAACATAGTTGGGGCTCTGCCATTCAAAATTTTATCTGGGATTCAAAAATTTAATCGGTATCGTTCATTATGTTGAATTCATTGAGCAAATAATTTTTGTAAAAAATTAGGTCAACCAAAAATTGCTAACTATATGATGTGGATACATTTATTTGATAGTTTATTCTCAAAATATTATAAGTTAATTAATTTTTTCAAAACAAATATACTCTGATCAGATAGAAAATGATGTTCGATTGACCTAATTTTTTAAAAAACTTACCTACTCAATTTTGAACTCACAGTGAGCTAGCTACTCAGAGCAGGGACCCTCGACTCCTATTGTTACTAGTTTTTCTTTAAAATTGTAATGCTAAGTTTAATTAGAATTATATCTATATATAATATATTTATATATATAAATAGAAAAAATACTAACTACCGTCCAGTGAGCGACGAATAATAATAAACTCTGACTATTTAGAGTTTAATTTTTATTATTGTTATCTATCCTTCAATAGATGGTGATTTGATATAAATAATTTGGACTAATCCACTCCATGTTCTTGAACAATGAAGGCTTCCTTATTTTTATTTAATAGCATTTTATTGTGGGTCCATATTCATATTTTGAACATTTTGTATTTTAAAATATATATTTAAAAATATATATATAAAAAATTAAATTGATAAGATCGACGTCCAAATGGTTGAATCACAGTATTTTTAAGAAAATTGATATTTTAATTTAATAGTATTTCATTGTGGGTCCATATTGATATTTCGAACCTCTCATATTCTAAAATTTATTAAAAAAGATTATTTATGTAAAAAAATTAAATTTATCAAAGGTCGACAATTAAATTATTGAATCCCATTAATTCTAAGAAAAATTGTATGTTCTACCCTCAAAATCAAACTTGCTGTTTTTTTTTTTTAAAAGATAAATGTATTTTGACCACGTTGTTATTGATACCCGGTTAACTTAATTTTTAAATATATAATTTTCTAAATAAACTCTATAAAATGAATTATTCAAATCATCTAAATGGACTCAAATAAATATTATAAAATAAAAATAAAAATTTCTAATTATTTGAAAAAATGGAGAGAAACTGAGTCCAGAGAAAGAGAGAGAGGGAGTTTGGTTGAAAATAATAATATGTGACAAAAGATTAATAAGTATGGAAGCACAAACCCTAGAAGGGGTCCAAGGGATGGCTCCAAACTCCAAAGGTGTGACCACAGAGAAAATGAAGTGGGGGTGGGGGTGAGAGCTTTGATTCTTTGCACCAAAACAAAGGCCCACCTCCCCCATTCTCATGTTTCCATTCTTTCCTTCTTTCTTACCTAACAAGAATCTCCTTTTTCCTTGAAGCTTCTT
>JAOTRH010462337.1:0-28318 GCA_034768845.1 Heliamphora exappendiculata
TTTTCATATTAAATTTTTATACAAAATCATATTATCTTATTTAAACTAATTATTAAACTATTATTATTATTTTATTATTAAAATCATATTTTATACACACTACAATTTCGGACGCTCTTTTTTATTTTTTTCTTTTTTTTCTTTTATAAAATTATAAAAAGTAACGGTTTAAATTCGCCAAAGACCTCTCCCTTCTCCATTATTCTAATCATTGAATTAAGTAGGACACTTGGAAAAAAAAGGCATCACAAACAAGGAATGATAGTCAACTTTGCTGATAATAATTAAATAAAAGTGATAGTAACTGTTTTATTCAGGTTAGGTTCACTGAAAAATAATTTCAACTATTAAAATTGTTCATCAGCTGTGGTAAGTCATCACAAAAGTAGTAAACTTTTTTAATCAGAATATAATATCATATACAGTGACGATCATCTGTACACAGATTATGAAAATAAAGTTTATTTATGATAGTCACGGTTACGGATGGTTGAAGCACTGTAAATTGCTCCAGGGTGGTCGTCGGTGGTCCTAGAGGTGGTGGGTGGTGGGTGGTGGCACCGGTGGTGATTGTGATGGAGAGAACAAGAGAAACGGGATATATATATATATATATATATATATATATATATATATATATTACAGAGATATTACCGAGAGTGAGAGAGAGGGTGGCCGGAGTTGGAAACGGCGGCGATGGTCGGCGTCGGCGGTACGATCGTCGTAGGCGGTGTCAGGCGACGGTGTTGGTAGGATCCGACGGCATTGGCGGCGTGTGGCTGGCGTTGCGCGGTGGTGGCGACGGGTTTGGTCGCGCGGTTCACCGTGTGAGGGACTGAAATATATATGTATATATGGCCACTGTGTGTGTTTTGTTTGTTTGTTTGTTTGTTTTGATTGTTTATATATATATATATATATATATATATACTCTTGGCGGCAAACGGTTCCAGCTGAATCATTCTTCACGGCAAATTTGTTCCCAACACGTGGCAACTTTTGGTGTTTTTATTTTTTATTTTTTATATTTTTGCATCAATTTAAAATTTTTAATATAAAATTTTATATACAGAAAAAATCACAAAATTTAATATAAACTTTTAATGTTGATTCAGAAATTTTCACGTCGTTATAATTGTAATAATTTGTTTCTAAATATAAGATTTAAATTTTTACGTGTATCAAATTTTAATAAATTTTATTATAATTTTTTATTTATAAGATTTTATCAGGAATTATATTTTAAAAGTATCGACTAATTATTTTTATTTACTTTTTTGTTGTAATCTGGGTGTCGAATTTTACGATAACCTTAAAAAGTTTCATAGTAAAAAGAAGGGTTGGGTGAGTGTCTTGAAAGATATATCTAATATGATCAGAGAGCGGTTGCCTCTAGAATGAAAGTTTCGGTTACTCATATTAATACGGAGATCTAGGCTGAATGGGGTTTATTGATGGATATTTTTACTAATAATGATTTTTATTAAACTGTTTTGCTGTTGTTGTAGCTAGGCCTCATTGCATGGATGTATGTGAGCTTTGCTTCTTCCTCTTTTCTGGAGGGCTAAGAGATACAACTTTGAGTGAGTGATGCGAGCTATTTGCTAACATTGTTTGCTCTTTGTAGAAGTGATTGGCGTTAGAAGTGCAAGATGTTTAGTTTAGTTTTTCTCTTTTTCATTGGAGGGTCGAGTGATCTAGTGATCTGTGTGACTGTAGAAAGGTTTTGTACTAATGTTATGAAATGTGTTTGTTACCGTATAGAGAGGTTTTGTACTAGCAGTGTTATCTACTAGTACCTAGTGTGTAGATACGAAAACTACTAATCATATCTGTAAATTTTTTGTAGGGGTTCCAGAAAATCAAATAGTTTAGTGATAGGGAGATATACTTACACATGAACAATAATACAAGGGTGACAACAGTTGTAGTTGGAGATGTCACTTTCAGTTTTAGTAGAGATAGAATTTTAATTTTTAAAAATTATTTTTATGTACTTTCTATTAGAAAAAATTTAATTTTAGTTTTTGATTGGTTAAGAACAATTATTCTATTTATTTTAATAGTTTTATAGTTATTAATGATAATAAACGTTTTATTTATTCTGGTACATTGGTGGATGATCTGTATGTTATAACTCTTATCTCTCTTACACTACAACTAAATGAATTGAATAATAACACGTCTAATTTACTATTTAAGATAAAAAAAACCTTCTAAAATAAACCAAACATATATTTGGCACTTAAGTATAGGTCATATAAATCTAAAAAAAATAAATAGACTGATTGCAGATGAACTTTTGAGTTCATTGGAAGTGGAGGCACTTCTAGTTTGTGAATCTTGCTTGGAAGAAAAAATAACCAGGAGGCCATTTTCGGCTAAAGGTTATAAAGCTAAAAAATTCTTGGAACTGGTTCACTCTGTTATATGTGGACCTATGACTATCCGGGCTACAGAAGGCATTGAGTATTTTGTCATTTTCATTGATAATTACTCAAAGCATGAGTATATTTATTTAATGCACCGTAAGTTTGAATGTTTTGAAAAATTCAAAACATTTAAGGTGAAAATGGAGAAGCGTCTGGGCAAATGTATCAAGACATTACGGTCTAACCGTGGTGGTGAATACCTCTTTGGAGAGTTTTGGGACTGTTTATCAGTGAAAGGGATTACATCTCAGATGACTGCACTGGACACTCTACAGTACAATGTTGTAGTAGAAAGAATGAATAGAACTCTTATGAAAATGAAAAGATCTATGATGAGGTATTCAGAATTACCCGATTTGTTTTAGGGATTTGCATTAAAGACAACGACTTATATTATAAATTTGGTACCTTCTAAGTTAGTACTTTCTATTCCCACAGAATTATGGACCGAATGCAAGTACAACTAAGATATATTTGGAATTTGGGATTGTCCAACTCACATGTTGAAAGGGAATACAGATAAGTTGGAACCAACGACAGAAGTTTGTTTCTTTGTTAGGTATCCTAGGAGAACGAAGAGTGATTTATTTTATAATTCTAAAGATCAAAAGGACATTGTCAGTACCAATGCCCGATTCTTAAAAGTGACTTATGTAATGAATCGCAAGCCCAAAAGTAAAAATGTTTTGGAGGAATTGTGGAAGAAAACCAGTAGTACGGGATAAACACCACTGGAAATAGTCATCGATACCTCATTGCCTCATCGTAGTGGGAGGATTATCGGGACACATGCAGATTTTGAATTAGATCAGGGTGCTACCATTAACATGCCGGTGTTACAACTAGAGCAGCATGTAGATGATGATGGTGTACAGGATTCAGAATCAACACAATATGTCACAGGTAGTACACAAATATAGATAGTGCATCATCGTAGTAGGAGGGTTGTTCGTCAATCTAATCAGTGTATGTTCTTGATAGAGTCTTTTGACATATTTTGGTAGAACTAGATACTGAACCCTGTAAATACAATAAAGTACTCTAATATAAAGATGCAAAACTTTGATAAAGGGCTATGAATTCAGAGATGGAGTTTATGTACTCTTAATCAGGTTTAGAAACTTGTAGAATCACTCGAAAGGATAACATCCATTGGTTGTAAGTGGATCTATAAGAAGAAGAGAAGAGTAGATGGAAAGGTGAAAACTTTTAAAGTTAGGCTTGTTGCAAAAGAATTCACTTAGAAAGAAATGATCGACTATGAAGAAACCTTTTCGCAGGTAGCCATACTTAAGTCTATTTGGATTCTCTTATCCATTGCGGCTCATCTTGATTACAAAATTTGGAAAATAGACGTGAAGACATCTTTCCTTAACAGAAGTCTTAACGAGTGTATCTATATGATACAATCAGACAGTTTTATAACAAATGGCCAGGAGCACATACTATGTAAGCTTAAGAGATCCATTTATAGATTCAAGCAAGCATCTAAATGTTGGAATACTCAGTTTGATCATGCCGTTAAGTCTTATGATTTTGATCAATGTCCAGATGAGTCCTGTGTAGCATGATGAAAGCATGGTGATGTTTCTAGTAATTTACGTGAATGATATCTTGCTCATCGAGAACGATGTGGAGGTGTTATCTTCAGTGAATGTATAGTTATCTGGCCAGTTCGATTTGAAAGACTTGTGAAAGGCCAACAATATCTTTAGGATCAAGCTTATGCGAGATCGAAAACAAATGATGTTGGGCTTATCACAACTTCTTATATCGATACAATATTTTCTTGTTTTAGCATGTAAGATTTCAAGAAAGTATTTCTCTCTTTCAGCCACGAAATCACTCTATTCAAAGATCACTGTCTTAAGACAGCTATTGAGATAGAGAATATAAAGGAAGTTCCTTATGCTTCGGCAGTAGAAAACCTTATGTATGCTATACTTTGTATTAGACCCGACATTTATTTTGCCATTGGCATGATTAACAGATATCAGTCTAATCCAAGGCATGAGTATCAAACAACAGTAAAACATATAATCAAGTACCTAAAAATGACTAGAAATTATATGTTGATTTACCAAATAGATAGTCTAGTATCTTTGTGGTACACAGACACGATGTTTTAGTCAGATAAGGACTCCTGAAAGTCTACATCGGGATATGTGTTTACCTTGGAAGGTAGAGCTATAAGTTGGAGAAATATCAAGCAATTTTTCATTGTCGATTCCACCAAAAAGGCCGAGTATATGGCTGCAGCTAAGGAGGCCATTTAGCTCAGAAACTTCATGCTGGATCCGTGTGTGGTATCTTCAGTATAGTCGATTATTATATTTGTTAGCCTAAGGCATTTTTAATTAGATTTTGATATTTTTAATAATTTATTTTTTAAGTAAAATTGATTTAAAAAGGATTATATTTATTTGCTTCCAAAAAAGTAAGTGTTGACACTATATGACTAATGAGTAGATATTTTAAGCTATTTGTGCGGACTCCTTGAATCAAATGAGTTGTCACTTTGTGTTCTGTCAAAGAATATTTTGAGTTGACACAAATTGATATTTGAGTCGACACCTAAAGGCAAAGTACGCTTGAAAATCTCAAGTGTGTCGACACCATTGAGAAATTGAGTTGACATCTTAACGTGCTTTTTAAGATGTTTTTAGGAACTCATTTAAGTCGATACCAAACTATTTTGGGTCAACACCTTTAGTATTGGACCAGAATTCAGGCAGTTGAGCAAAATGAGTCGACACAAAATGAATTTGAGTTGACCCCTACACAAGCCTTGCAGGATTAACTTTGGGTCGACACCACCGCAAGTTGAGTCGACACCAAGTAATCCATCGAATTCATTATTTTGGGAAATTTGAGTCGACACCAAAGCTAAATGGGTCGACACCAGAGATTCAAGTAAATTCCCGACTTCAACTTAAACGAGGCGACACCAAAGGTTTATGAGTCGACACAAAGGTTCCCCGTGAGATCAAGCTTTTTGGGTCGATACCAAACGACTGCGAGTCAACCCCAAAGCAGCCGAGACCGTCTGAAGTTTTTTGAGTCGACACCATATCAAAATGAGTCAACTCTAAAACTACCAAGGCTGACTGCAATTTTATGAGTCGACATCAAATCGAAGATGAGTTGACACTAAAATTCTAGTAGCTTGCTAGACAAAATGAGTTTACACCAAAGACGATATGAGTCGACACCAAAGGTGTCTCCTCGAAAACTAAAGTAATGATTGAGTTGACACCACAAGTTCCATGAGTCGACACTACCGTGTGGGTGAGAAAGATGCAGAATTTGTGTCGACACCATTGAAGAAATGAGTCAACACAATCACTTGAGGAACCAAGCCCTAAACGTTTTGAGTCGGCCCTAAACGTTTTGAGTCGTCCCAAAATGGTTTGAGTCGACTCCTGTGACAGATTTCAAATCTCGCGCTGGTTCCAACAGTTAGATTTCAGAGCATTAATTGCCTCCATCAACCCACTAACGGTCATTTATTTTAGATGGCTATATAAGGAGTTAATTTTTAAAACTTAGAAGATCTGGACACTATTCTATTGCTTGAATCAAAAGCTCAAATATTCAGGAAAGCATTTATTGCTCATTAACTCCTCCAGCCAAATCTCATCTCTTTGTATTAATTTATTTTCAATTATTTGTAAAGAGAGTGAGTGAATCTTTGATTCCCATACATTTATTATACCTAAGGGTGAGTCACCCTTGATCCTTTGAGTGAGTGAGTGATGCTCTTCAAATAAAAGCTCAAGAGTAATTAGAAGAAAACGGAGAATTATTTTCGTAGGATCATCTTGAGGCAATTGTAAGGCTTTTGAATGTGCTCGTAAACATTCGTATCATAGTAAATATTCTCAAGTGGAGTCTTGAGAAGTGGACGTAGGCTTAGAAGAAGCCAAACTACTATAAATCTTGGTGTCTGGTTCTATTTCTCTCTCCCTTACCTATTTAATATTCTCATTACTTTATTTCTTGTTATATTTGATTTATTTGTTTGAGTTATTAAAAGGTTTTCAAATTTTTTTTAAATTCATTATTATTCTTTTTAGACCCAATTTACCTCCTCTTAGATTGCCTAGACTAACAATTGGTATCAGAGTTTGGGCTCTTATTTTTTTACTTAACCGTCTAAGAGTTTTCATGGCAACTGCTAGTTTTGGACCTATTCAATCTGAAGGTCAGTCCACCAACAGACCCCATTTGTTCAATAGAACAAATTATAATTATTAGAAAGCTAGAATGAGAATCTACATTCAAGTCGTAGACTATGACCTATGGAGGGTTGTCATGAATGGACCCAAAAGACCTACCAAGATTGTTGAAGGGGCTATTGTTCCTAAACCTAAAAATAAATGGACTAAAAATGATATAAGGGAGATTCAAAAAAATGCCAAGGCTATGAATCTTTTGTACTACTTTTTTGACCCCAATGAGTTCAATAGGATCTCTACCTGTGACACTTCCAAGGAGATCTGTGATAGACTTGAGATTACCCATGAGAGAACCAACCAAATCAAAGAATCTAAAATAAGCATGATAGTTCATAATTATGAATTGTTTACAATGAAGCATGATGAAACTATTTCTGAAATGTTTACTAGATTCACCGATATTATAAATGGATTAAAATGTATTGGAAATATCTATTCTAATGCAGAGATGGTAAGAAAGATTCTTAGGTGCATGTCTAAAAGTTGAAAAGCTAAATTCATTGCCATTCAAGAAGCTAAGTATCTCAATACACTTAGTTTGGAGGAGCTTCTTGGATCACTCATGACATATGAGATGAACATCAAGGTGGATGAAGAAGATGACAACAAAAAGAAGGCCATTGCCTTTAAGTCCTCCACTATTGATGAGGAATCTGATGAAAAATCCACTAGTGACAAAAATGAAGATTTAGCCCTCATAACAAGAAAGTTCAAAAGGATTCTTAGACATAAAAAATAAGGAGAAAGAAGATTCTTCAAGAAAGATTGGGATAAAAGAGAACTCAACGAGTTCAAGGGAGAGTCTAGCAAATTTAAGAACGATCACAAGAAAGATGAGATCATATGCTATGAATGCAAGAAGCCTAGACATGTGTAAGCCGAGTGTCCCCAACTCAAGAAGTACTTCAAGAAGGGATTCAAGAAGGCTATGCTAGCTGCATGGGGTCAGAGTGATGATAACATTTCCGAGGATGAAAAGAAAAAAAATGAAGTTGCTACTCTTTGCCTCATGGCCAAAGAAGATGATTAGGTAACTAATGAACTCTTTTCCTTAGATGAACTTTAAATTGCATTTAAAAATTTACATGATGAATTGAGAAAAAATGGTTGCAAAGAACGCTATTCTTAAAATTTGGTTCTTTCCTCTTCATGTGAAATTAAAACCTTGAAAGAAGAAAAACTTGCATTATCAAAACAGATTTCTACTTTGAAAGATGAAAACAAGATTTTAAATGAAAAGGTTGAAGATCTAACAAAAACTGTTTATAAGTTTACTTTTGGAAAGAATAACTTAGATAAACTTCTTGGTATGCAAAAATGTATTTTTGACAAAGTCGGGATTGATATCACTGAAAGAAGAAGCAAAAGTTCTTAAGCAACATTTTTGTCAAATTATTCTCTAATCACTCAAATGCTACTTGCTTTTATTGTTATGAGTATGGACACACTGTCACACACTATCCACATAGAAAATCTCTTGATTTACCTGTAAAAAGGGTTTGGATTTTAAAGGGAACACACCCACATGGAACTAACACCAAAGGACCCAAGAAAATTGGGGTACCAAAATTCAAACCTTGATTCTTCTTGCAAGTATGCCTCAAGTCTTCATTGAAGGAGGAGATGTGGTATCTTGATAGTATTTTCTCAAGACACATGATAGGTAATAAATCAATGTTTGCATCCCTTAAGCCTAAAGATGGTGGATTTGTGACGTTTTGTGACAATATCAATGGCAAAATCATAGGAATTGGTTGTATTGGTAAAATTTCTTCCCCTTCTATTGAAAATATTTCACTTGTTGATGGTTTAAAATATAACCTTCTTAGCATAAGCCAACTTTGTGACAAAGGCCACAAGGTTGTCTTTGATCATGCTAAGTGTGTTATTGAAGACTCAATTAACAACAAAGTTATTTTTGAAGGTCATAGGCATGAAAATGTTTACATTTTCAATCTAAATGACCATTCCAAAATTGACACCATGTGCTTAGTTGTCTTGAGTGATAATAGTTGATTGTGGCATAGAAGACTTGGACATGCACACATGAACTTGATTTCCAAACTTTTGAAAAAAGAATTAGTGATTGGTTTATCCCAAATCAAATTTGAAAAGATAACGTTTGTGATGCATGTCAACAAGGCAAACAAGTTAGAAGTTTGTTTTAATCCAAAAGTGAGATTTCAACTTTTAGGCCCTTACAACTATTGCACATGGACTTGTTTGGTCCAACATGGACTTTTAGCCTTGGAGGCAAGAATTATGTCTTTGTTATTGTTGATGACTTCTCTAGATACACTTGGGTGCTAATCTTAGGTCATAGGGATGATTGCCTCTTTTACAAAACTATCTCGGAGAATTCAAAAAGAAAAAGATTTTCAAATCACAAGTATCCGAAGTGATCATGGTAGAAAATTTGAAAACAAAAATTTTAAAAAATTTTGTGATGAAAATAGTATTAATCATAACTTCTCTGCTAATAGAACCCCTCAACAAAATGGTGTTGTTGAGAGAAAGAATAGGGCTTTGAAAGAAATGGCTAGAACCATACTCTGTGAAAATAATTTAACAAGATACTTTTGGGCCGAGACTATAAGTACAGCTTGTTTTATCGTGAACAGAGCCATGATTCGAGCTTCTCTAAAAAAAATCTCATATGAGCTATGGAATGGAAAAAAACTTAACATCAGTTATTTTCGTGCCTTTGGGTGCAAATGTTTTGTTTTAAATAATAATAAATAACTTTTGGGCAAGTTTGATACAAAATCTGATGAAGATATTTTTTAGAATATTCTTTATCTAGTAAACCCTATAGAGCTTTCAACAAAAATGCCCTGATTGTTGAAGAATCTATACTTGTTGTTTTTGAAGAAGCTAACATTGGTTCTTCAAAATAATTTTGTGAAGATAACTTGGTTAACTTAGAAAAGGGTGTTGAAGACATCTTAATTAAAGACCAAGAAGAGCTAAATCATGAGAAAGCTTCTAATTCTCAACAAAATGAAGTCCAACAAGCTGCCGTTCCTTCAAATCTTGAAAATCTAGACCTGCCTAAAGAATGGAGGTATGCTCAAGGTCATCCAAAAAACTTGATCATTGGTGGCCCATCCCAAGGTATTAAAACTCGATCATCTCTACATAATATTTATGGTAATTTAGCATTTCTTTTTCAGACTAAACCAAAATATTTTGAGGAAACTAAAAATGATGAGTTTTGGACCCTAGCTATGCAAGAAGAGCTTAACCAATTTAAAAGAAACAAGATTTGAACTTTAATTCCAAAACCTAAGGAACACTCCATCATCGATACAAAATGGGTTCTTCAAAATAAAATGGATGAGAATGGAGTAGTTTTTAGGAATAAAACTCGATTGGTAGCCCAATGTTACAATAAAAAAGAACTCATCAATTTTGATAAGACTTTTGCTCCTGTGGCTAGGCTTGAAGCCATTAGGATGTTGTTTGCTTTTGCATGCTTTAAAAACTTCAAACTCTATCAAATGGATGTCAAGAGTGACTTTTTAAATGGTTTTATCTCGGAGGAAATTTTTGTGAAACAATCTCCATGCATTGAAAATCTTGATTTTCCAAACTATGTTCACAATTTTACCAAATCTCTCTATGGTTTGAAGCAAGCACTAAGAGTTTAGTATGAAAGACTTAGCAAATTCTTGATTGCAAATGAGTTTTCAAGACAAAAAAATTGATACCACTCTTTTCATCAAGTCTCAAGAAAATGATATGCTTGTTGTTCAAATTTATGTAGATGACATTATTTTTGGTTCAACTAATGAAACTCTTTGCAAGGACTTTGCTAAGTGCATAAAGCGAGAATTTGAGATGGGTATGATGGAAGAACTCAATTATTTTCTTGGACTTCAAATCAAATAAACTCATGAAGAAATCTACATCAATCAATCCAAGTACACAAGAGATTTGTTGAAGAGGTTTGATGTGCAAAAGGCTAAACTTATGGGAACCCCAATGTGCCCCACAGCAAAGCTTGACAAGGATAAAAACGGTAAAGCAGTAGAGGAAAATTGATATAGAGGTATGATCGGATCTTTACTTTACCTTACTGCTAGTAGACAAGATATCATGTTTAGCGTATACATGTGTGCTGGATTTTAAGAATCATATGTGACTGTTGTTAAGCGCATCTTTAGATACCTATTAGGTACACTAATCCTAAGATTATTTTATCCTAGAGGAATAGCCTTTGAGTTATTTAGTTATTCTGATGCAGACTTTGCCATTTGTAAAATTGATAGGAAGAATACAAGTGAAACATGTCAATTCCTAAGACACTCTTTAATATCATGGTTTAGCAAAATACAGAACTTAGTAGCCTTATATACAACAGAGGCTGAGTACATTGCAGCTGGTAGTTGTTGTGCACAAGTTCTTTGGATGAAACAACAACTAGAAGACTATAGTATAAGTTTAGATCATATTCCTATTAAATGTGATAATAATAGTGCCATAAACATATCCAAGAACCCTATACAACACTCAAGAACAAAGCATATTGAGATTAGGTATCACTTTATAAGAGATTGTGTTCAAAAAGGTAACATAGAACTTGAATTTGTAGGCACCGATCAAACCTTTAAATGAAAAAAAGATTATGTTATATCAAAAAAGAACTTGGTATGCTATGTGCTCTAAATTGATGATTATATGCCATACTAACCATGCATGTTCAATGTATTTCAAATGCTTTTTATGTTTTAATTTGATGTGTGAAAAGTGTCGACTCATTGTTGAAAAGCGTCAACACATATGTGAAAGAGCTGACTCAAAACTATATAGTATTGACACATTTTATTAAAAGTGCCGACTCCAGCTATATAGTGTCGACTCGATTCGTTTATCTTGCTCCCGATAAAATTTGGGTCGACTCGTTCAAGAAAAGTGTCGACTCAATGAGCTGAAGGTGTTGACACCCTGGTAAAAAGTGTTAACATAATTTCTGTCTTTGGACACCCCTAATGTCACGTGGAAAGTGTCGATTCAATCTCTTTTAGGGTTGACTCATTTCATAGAGTTTATATATAGGCAGGTTTTTCCCTCTTTTCTCATTCGCGCTTAAAATCATTCACATTCAAAACGTCGGTTCATCTTTTCCCTCTTCATATCTCTTCGTCGAACCCTAGAGTCGACCCCTCCCCCCTTCTTCATCTCTTTCCATATCTCTAACTATGTCAATGCCACTGAAGACGATAGGCAAAGGGAGCAAATGAGCAGATGAAGGACCGTCAAGCCCTATAGCGAAAAAGAAGCAGAAACTCTAAAAGAAATCAAAGACGAGCAAGGATGGACCTTTAAGCATCACTCCAATCGAACCCACATTGAAGTTCCAGATCAGTAAGTACAAGAATCTCTAATTCACTTCTTTTGCAACCCGAAGGGTTATCCCCAGTCGGTCTATTGATTTTTAATTTTTCGATTCAATAGAAATAAAATTATCTGAGTTGTTCTCCGATCTCGATTGGATGAAATTACTCCAGATCCGAGAACCCCATTACCCTACACTAGTCAAACTGTTCTACGCTCATCTCAAAATCATCGACCCTAATATCATGACCATCACCACTTGGGTGAATGGTATAGACATTCACTTGACCTCTAAAATGTTGAATGAGATCCTCGGTCTCCCTGATGGTCAATTATTTGTTGTCTGCAATAGGAAGAAGAGAACCATTGATGGTTTCTTTTTTCATGATGCAGTAAAACAAATTTTTGAACTCGAAGAGGTTGACCCTTCAAAACCCCTTGAGGCCAACTCCTTTAAGCCCAAAATGAGAATCTTGCATCATTTTGTCAATTACATTTTTTTGCCCCAATCTAGGAAATTTGGTGATATGACATTTATGCATGTTTTCATTATGTGTTGCATTCTCGAAGACAAGAAATTGGATCTTGGTTATCTTTTCATTTCTGATATGTTACAATCACATTCTAAGTCCAATTCCTCCCTTCCTCACGCCATGTTTTTGACCCGTGTGTTTTGGCACTTTGAGATTGACTTGTCTACTGAGAAGGAAATTTTCTTTTCAAAACACGATTTATATGGACAGTCTACTTTGAAGTATATGCAGATCTCAAAATCTAATGGTGTTTGGTCCACAAAACGTGAAAATCTTGCTTCCCCTGCCCCTGCTCCACCATCATCTAGTCGGACCCCAGTTCCTCCCTTAGATCGTGTCAATTCTCCTATCCCACTTGAGTCTAGTTTACCTATTCCTCTCCAAACCAGACATAATGTACCTGGTTCCTCTTCTACCTTTGTTCGTCGTCCTCCTCCTCCGTCTGTTGCATCCTCATATGCTCTTCCTACTGGTCCACCATCTCAAGAGTTTGTAGAACTTGTCTCCCTTGTCAAGGGATTGACATCTTTTGTAGCATCCTTTCAATCGAAAGTTGACGTGGATCTCTTTGATATCGGTTGGAAAGTAGCTGTTATCTCTGATAAAGTCAAACATCGAGACAAAACTAATCGTACTCTGAGAAGGGAATTGAAAATGCATGTGATGCCGACCTTTCCATGAGCAAAACCATAAACGACTATGTAACCTCCATCATGAAGGCTAATGTTGCCATTCTTTAGCAAGTCTGAAAGGAATATGACGAAGGCGTCATCATAGCAGTGCAAAAAAATACAAGGAAGGTTGAAGACCATCTTAAATGGATTCAGGAGGCTTGGTCAAAGCAATTTAAGCCGAAGGAGACCAAGGTTGAGAAAGAAGCTCGTCTAAAATGCGAGGCCGACTTAGCATTGGCAACCTCATTTGCAGCCCTTGAAGAACAGGAGAAAACATCTGAGAAAGAAAGAGCCTCCAATGAACGTGCTTATGAATGAAGAAAAGTGGCCGAAGACAAGAAGAAAAAGAAGAAACAGTTCGACGACATCTGATTTTGATGATTCCAAAAGGGGAGAAGAAAATGGGAGAAGTGAAGGGGAGAAGAAAGAAGAAGAAGTTTTATGTTTTTGATTGATGGAGAAGATGTAATTATTAAACATTTCTTGTCTGTTTCATATGTTTGTGATGATGGTTGTGGAAACTTGTTTTATAATTGTTGGTCGTGGAAACATTAAGTTTTTTAATTGTTGGGTGTTTTTTTTGGGGACAATACTTAATTAATTATCATATCTCACTTTCATGCCAACTGTCTTCATGTTCTTTGTTTCTGTGTATGAAATGTGTTTGGTGTTTGAGACTTGAACTTATTGCACATGTATATGTCTGTTATGTCTCTTGAACACTTAAACATTTTGAGTTGATGCACAAGTCTTAAGAAATTCAGAATGCTTTTGAATCAAATTTAGAAATTCTCTTGCACACGTATTTTACACTATTGTTGAATGACTTATTATTGTAAATTCATATCTTGTTTAAGGCATAGAGATAAGGGGAGAACCATTGTTCAAATTCCTTTTACATATTTTTTAGAAAATATTGTAATCATAAAAAAATGGGAGATTATTAGCCAAAGGCTTTCTTAATTTGATTTTGATGTTTCTAAGTAAAATTGATTTAAAAAGGATTATATTTATTTGTTTATAAAAAGGTAAGTGTTGACACTATATGATTGATTAGTCGACACCTTATACCATTTGTGCTGACTCATTGAATCAAATGGGTTGACACTTTGTGTTCTGTCAAAATTTTTTTTGAGTCGACATAAATTGATACTTGAGTTGACACCTAAAGGCAAAGTATGTTTGAAAATCTCAAGTGTGTCGACACCATTGAGAAATTGAGTCGACACCTTAACGTGTTTTTCTAAGATGTTTTTAGAAACTCATTTGAGTCGACACAAAACTAGTTTGGGTTGACACTTTTAGTATTTGACGGGAATCCAGGCAGTTGAGCAAAATGAGTCGACACAAAATAAATTTGAGTCGACGCCTGCACAAGCCTTGCGGGATTTACTTTGGGCCGACACCAACGCAAGTTAAGTCGACACCAAGTAATCCATCGAATTCCTAATTTTGAGAAATTTGAGTCGACACCAAAGCTAAATGGGTCGACACCAGAGATTCAAGTAAATTCCCGACTTCAACTCAAATGAGTCAACACCAAAGGTTTATGAGTCGACACAAAGGTTCCCCATGAGATCAAGCTTTTTGGGTCGATACCAAACGACTGCGAGTCAACCCCAAAATAACCGAGACCGTCTGAAGTTTTCTGAGTCAACACCAGATCAAAATGAGTTAATTCTAAAACTACCGAGGCTGACTGCAATTTTATGAGTCGACACCAAAACGAAGTTGAGTCGACACTAAAATTTTAGTAGCTTACCAGACAAAATGAGTTGGCACCAAAGACGATATGAGTCGACACCAAAGGTCTCTCCTGAAAAACTAAAGTAATGATTGAGTCGACACCACAAGCTCTATGAGTCGACACCACGGTGTGGGTGAGGAAGATGCCAAATTTGTGTCGGCACCATTGATGAAATGAGTTAACACAATCACTTGAGGAACCAGGCCCTACACTTTTTGGGTCGACCTAAAATGATTTGAGTTGACCCGTGCGACAAATTTCAAATCTCGCACTGGTTCTAATGGTTGGATTTCAGAGCATTAATTGTCTCTACCAACCCACTAACGGTCATTTATTTCAGATGGCTCTATAAGGAGTTAATTTTCGAAGCTTAGAAGATTTGGACACTATTCTATTGCTTGAATCAAAAGCTCAAATCTTCAAGAAAGCATTTATTGCTCATTAACTCCTCCTGCCAAATCTCATCTCTTTGTATTCATTTATTTTCAATCATTTGTAAAGAGAGTGAGTGAATCTTTGATTCCGATACATTTATTGTAGCTAAGGGTGAGTCACCATTGATCCTTTGAGTGAGTGAATGATACTCTTCAAAGAAGAGCTCAAGAGTGATTAGAAGAAAACATGGGATTATTTTCGAAGAATCATCTTAAGGCTGCTGTAAGACTTTTGAATGTACCCGTAAACATTCGTATCATAGTGGATATTCTCAAGGGGAATCTTAAGGAGTGGACGTAGCTTTGGAAGAAGCCGAACCACTATAAATCTTGGTGTCTGGTTCTATTTCTCTCTCTCTTACCTCTTTAATAGTCTCATTGCTTTATTTCTTGTTATATTTGATTTATTTGTTTGAGTTGTTAAGAGGTTTTCAAAAAAGTTTTTAAATTCGTTATTATTCTTTTTAGACCCAATTCACCCCCTCTTGGGTTGCCTAGACTAACAATATCTTATTGTAATAATAGTGGAGCGGTTGCCAATTAGAAGAAACCAAGAGCCCACAAAAAATGAAAGCACATCAAGTGTTAAGTATCAACTGATATGAGAGATTGTATAGAGAGGTAATATAGCAGTTACCAAGATTACCTCAGTAGATAATCTTGTAGATCTTTTTACAAAGAGATTACTAACTAAGACTTTTGACAGACATATAGAGGGCATATGAGTCAGATGTATGGTAGCTTGATTTTGAGTATAAGTGAGAGATTGTCAGGATAGTATACTAAAAACTAAGTTTTGGAATTTGGTATTTAATTTTATTTATTAATAAAATTAGTTTTTTTATTTTATGAGAATCTTAATGAGAAAATATATGCGTTTAATTATTTATTTAATATTGTGCATGGGTGTCTTTTATTCTACTTAGTATTTAATCTGATGTGTTGAGTTTTGCTTACACAGAGAAGATAAGATTATCGATTCTTGTAGAATAGAGGTTTTCAGTCCATAGTCTTAGATGGAATTGGATGTACCATCGGTACAGCTATAGTAGAATATTTTAGTAGATCTATCTTGATTATGGAGAATGAAAATTATTTCGACAATTGTTCTGATTCATTTTTCTAGTACACTTTATGTGTATTGAACAGGGCCACGTTGGGGTAATTAATTTTGCACTGATTATATAAATTAATTTGCTAGTACACACACACTCTCTCTCTCTCTCTCTCTCTTTTCTCACTTCTATTCTTTTTAGCCGGGGAACCCTTAGAAACCAAATTATGGGGTTGAAAATGCCAGAGTAACAAGATTGTTGCCGCGATAATCAAACCCACCGATCATACCTTTGGTAGCCCAGTTATTCAAGCCGAGTTACTCTATGCCATTGGCTGTGGGTACTCGTATAACCTCTCGGCTCGCATTTGGCATATTATCAGTAATTATGCTCATCAGCGGTCGGGCACCGGGGATATCCCATTTTGCTGCCTCATTACCCATTTTTGCTACTCCATTTTATGCATCTTCTCCTTCTCAGTCTATCATTTATCCAAAAGGTGACATTTTGGCTCACACAAAAAATTTGGCCAACTTTCTGCTGACCCTAATATCTTTCTTGTCCACCTTCATCCGGCTCTTGCCTTTCCCCCCATCGACCTGATCCTTTCCTCTATCTTCCTCGCCCTTGTTCCTTAGGCTTATCGACCGCCCTCTTTGCTCTCTGTCCCTCTGCCATCTTTCTCGATGCCTTCTGGCCCCTCCTCTAGTGCAGGACTTAGCTCTAGTGGTGACCACTATGTCACCCATTTTGGAGCACCTTCAGCCATTCGACATCTGGCTTGACTCTATTGACTCCTATCTCACATCTCTTGATGGACATGTCATCTATATCTCCTTAGGTATGAAGCTTCTCTAAGGTCGGGTCGCCTCTTTTGGCTCCACGTTTCCTCATTTCAAATCTAGCTGTAGCAGATGGAGCATCGTATCGAGAGCAACTATTCGAGCCCCACTTCTGATGACAATGGCGGTTTCGCCACCTCCTTCGGTCTTTCGAAACAAAAAAGGGAGTGATAGGCTGTAAGAGGTTGGGGTTCTTTTTGTTGGGCTTTGTCTTGTACTTTTTGGGACATATGTGTATTTATGTAACTCTTTATTTTGTACTTTTTGATTGGGACACGTGTAGCTATGTAGCTTTTCATCTCATATGTACTTAAATGTTTTGCTCACATATATACTCAAGTCTTTTATATTAATGAGATGTTATATTTAGCATTTGAGTTGAATGTATGCATGGAAACTTTTATCTATCTTACAATATCTAAATGAGTTGTGTAACAAGTTGCTACACTTTTCCTGATCTCCTACATCAACGAATAGTTTAGGTTTTTTTGTTTTCTTTTGGGGTTATATCCCAAAAATGCCAAAGGGGGAGATTGTTAATGTTATTGACAATTTTTGGGTGTTTAACAAAATTGTTGGAGTCCAATTGAGTTTATTTTTCTGTTTGGGTTGGGTTTCTTTTTCATCTTTGCATTGTTTCTATTTGTAATTAAGGCGCATTCCAGTAGCCAGCGCTAGACACTCAAGCGCTTAGCTTGCAGTAGCAGGTGCTCGCTATGCGCTCGAGCGCCTGGCCTTTAGTGGAAAACGCTCGTTAAGCGCTTGCCAAACGCTTGAGCGCTAGAATCTCAATTAACCATCTCCTATTTCCAATAGCTAGCGCTTGCGGGGCCCTAGCTAGGCACTCGAGCGCCATTTCTCTTGGGAGTCCTTTGTGTTTCTCAGAAGCAAACGTTCACTTGGTGCTTTTAAAGTGCTCAAGGTTTGTGGTTTTCCAAGAGTCACCTTGACTCTTCAGTAGGTAGCGCTCGTTAGGCACTCTTAATGCGCTTGAGCGCTAGTATACCAAAGACCCCTTTTCTTTTTTCAGTGGATAGTCTCATTGAGCGCTCATGAGGCACTGGCCCCCTTTGGGAAATTCCAGTATAGGGCACCCGCAAAGTGACTAAGAGGCTTTTGAGCGCTGTCCCTTCAAAAGGGAGATCTTTTTTTTCTCCAGTATGGGTTGCTTACCAAGCACCCGTTATTCGTTCGAGAGCTTCTTCAGCACTTGAAAGCCGCTTTCTTTGCACTTAAGCACTTCATAGGGTTAGGTTTTTATGGCGCTCGCTAAGTGCCTACGGCGTGCTAGAGCGCCCTAGCGCTAGTAAACACTTGCTAGGCACTCAAGCGCCTAGACACAGTTTTCTACCTTTTCTCCTGCTAAAACCCTAGAAGTATGTAAAGCTTTTATTTTTGTTTCTTAGGGTTCATAGAGTGTTTTGGTGAGCATTTATTAAGAGCCTTTATTGCTTTGTTGTTGAACCTTCTTGCTCATCTTCCTGTACACTCTTTGGTAGCAATTTTAGGTGCATTCTTACTATTTTAGCATGTAATCACAACCAAGATTGTGTAGTTTTTCACATAAATCATCTCATATCCATTACATACACTTTTTCACACACTTTCTTGGATAATATCAGAGCCATGAGTTACGAAGTTCGAGAAGTTGAAGCTTTTGAAATTTGTGGAATCAATAAGGAGCTCTGGGAGTAAGCTCAAGAAAAGAAGTTAGGTCATCATTTGGGTAACAGGTGTAATTCTTTTATTCTTCTTCCTTCTTTGATTCATAGTAAAAAGTTTTTGTGAGTTGGTACTGTGGTTTTTATCTCGATTCTACCCAAGGATTTTCACGTTATATATATATATCTCGTGTCATCTCTCATGGATGTTTAATTTAATTGACCATCGATTAACCTATTCACCTCCCTCTAGGATTAATCTGCACCTCATAGCTATTTTTCATCTTTTAGTAATGATATTTACACTAGAGATACTATGGAAGGATTGAAATGAATATTCTAGCATTTTATGTGATCATGGTGGATATTTATAAAAAGAATGTTGTGTTTTTGAATGAGTAATTGAAGTGATCATTTGATGAGATACATGGGAACATTGATGCGCAGATTCATATGCATCATATGATTATTACAAAAAACATGGCATTATGTGATGCCCTAAATCCTGGGATAATCAATGATACAATAATATTAAGTAATGTTTTACTTAAGGAGAACTAAAAGGTCATTCCCATTCCAAGGTAAGAAGTTTTTATAATCTAGTATAGTACAAAAGTTTAGAAGTTCTTAGCTCAACTATTACATGTCATATAGGACAAATATTTAAAAAGCCATATGAAAGTGCCAAAAAGACATGTTCGGATCCCTTTCGTTCCACTCGAACTCTACGGCTCCACTTACCCCTTAGGGTTATACTCTATTGTGTTCTCTTCTTCCTCATCACGTGGCATGAAACGATATTAGCCACGACGCCCAAAAAGAAACTCGAAAACCATACATTTCTAACTCAAACATATCACCATCCATATATTGCAATAAGATACATTAAGAATAACAATGAATGATGAAATGTACAATGCATGTGACCATTCCCACCCAACATGGACTGACAAAGATTCCTTATTGAAGGGTTCGTAAGGTAAGACTTCTTAGGAGTGATCATCCAGGTCATTCCACCCCTCCTTGTAAAATAATGACCGCATTGCCAAGTGACAAACCTGACTGTTTCATTCATGTCACAAGGGCGTAGGGTTAAGGAAAACTCTGAATGTCTAGCTAAAGCGATAGAATATTATCCAAAGTCAAACCCATAGTCTTAGACTTGGTGCACCAATTTTAATAGAAAATATCGAAATGCAGTACCATAACGCTCTCACACACTATGTTGCAGTCCTCATACGCTCTCGACCACAACATTTGCATAAATACGTGGCACAACTCAAAACATAGTATGGCTCATGGCATCTATGGCCCCAACAGTCATACATGGAAAAACACCCAATAAAGTATTGCTCAACAGCCAACAAAGAGAACAACCCCAATCATGCCGATAATGCATGATATAAACATATGCTAATCGCACAATCATAAAAAATAATATCCTTATACATCAACAACCTTTATGCTATTACATTTCTAGAAATATTTAACGCATGGTGCGGAAACATAATCTTGAAGGGCTGGGTATAAATACTCACATTTAGCAACAATAGACACTATTCCAAGTTCTTTGATAATCTGGAGAAAATACGTGTAAAATAGTAAACTAAGCTAAATAAATCTAAAATTTGGATAGTAGCTAGCTCAGGATGTCTTCTAAGGTTTTCATGAGGAAAACGTTTTCAAAATCCAAACAGAAATAAAAGTTTTGGCCTCTATAAAAAAATGTGTCGAATCTATCTTTAGATCCAAATTCTATCCTTCTTGTTTAAAATAGCTTTGATCTATCAAAAGATACTCAAAATTTGTGAAACTTTCCAGATCAATAAAATAACATTTTAGAAATATTTATTTTTATGAAGAACTTAACTATTTCGAAAAGGAGTCTAAAAAATAGGGTTTTACCCTCTTGAACAGACCCGCTCTAGAAGTTACACGAGTTTAGAAAAGTCTATTTTTTTTATATTTATCAAAATCTATTTGACCAATCACCTAAAATAAATTTTATTTGAAAACTAACATTCAAACCTAACTCTGGCTAAAAAGTTCTCTCTGGATGGTTTTTTTAAAATTAACTAAAATTATTTAAAATAGGCCCTCATTGTAGCAAAGACTTTTACAAATCCTCTTATGATATGTTGGTTCTTTTCTCACTTTTCATGTTAAGGGCCAAGCATTTTTAACACAAATCATACATGTTACTTCAAAAACAAGTCTCAACAACCATGAATAAGAAGGAAACATTTACCACTCATCACAATACCACCAATAATAAACAAAAGTCCAAGGTTCTACTAGGGATTCATAGGCTCCATTTGTTCATTTCAACCTTATTTATTTTGTGTCCTTGATTCAAGTTCTTTAAAGAATGGAGGTAAGAAAAGATTTTTGAGTGATATCGAGAGGCTCAACATCAGGCCCATCAAGTATCCCATTTCTGTCAGAGCTGTTAGCGTACAACTATACGTACCGAACCACGTTCTATCCTCGAGGTCTGAATCTGATGACATCCTAGACAAAATAAAAGACAGACTCAGCCAAAGTGAATTTTAGTTCTCATAACTTATAAGGTGATAATGATAATTAATATAACTTATTCTATAGAGGTCACTAACCAACTAAACACACAACTTCCCCACAACCCAAGGCCTTAAAGTTCCATAAGCCTAAACTCTAATACCAAGTCGTGGCACCTTGAAATCTAGGGACATCAATGATACAATAATAGTAAGTAGAACTTTACCTAAAGGAGAAATATTTATACATTCTCATTCAAAACATGGACTTTAAGTCATTAGATCCCAAAATATTAGAAGTGTCTAAAACTTCTTGACTTTAACTATTACACGTCTCCAACGGTAGAGTGTTAATAACTCGAAAAAGAAATTACAAAAGGACATGCTCCAACCCTTCTTGTTTTCTCTAAACTTCTACGGCTCCACGCACTCCTCTAGGTTATACTCATTAGCATTTTCTTCATTCTCAACATCTGAATGAAATGCCATGAGCTACGAATCCCAAAAAGAGACTCCAAAATCCTACATTTCTAACACAAGTATAGCACTAACATGGATTGCAAATAGGGTACACCAAAACATGACAATAAAATAATGGAAATGAATAATGCTTATTGAAATAAGACATAGACCGACAAGGATCCCTTGCAAGAGGACCCATAAAATAAGACTTATTGAAAGTGAGCATTGAGATCACCTCGGCCCTTTTTATAAAATAATGACCGCATCACTGAATGATATACCCATATGTTTTATTCAGGTCACACGGGCGGGGGATTAGGACAACACTTTGACTGTCCGCCTAAAGTGTCAGGATATTGGACGACCTTAAATCTAGAGTCTTAGAGTCGATGCACCGATTTTAGCATGAAATATCAAAATGTGGTGCCATTACATTCCCATGCACTATGCTTCTGTCCGCCTACACTACCGTTTGCACCATTTTCTTGGTGCACTCAGCTTAAGACATGGAATAACTCAAGACATTGCATGTCTCAAGGCATACATGGCTCCAATAGTAATATAAGGAAGACATCCCATCATTCATGGTCCTAACTACCAAATAAGGAAGACAACTTCCATCATACACACTATTCACGAATCCGATATGAACTAACCGCATGATAATCATCAACAATTAAAATCAATATGTATCCAACAACTGTACATACTAACACAATTATTGAAGCATTTAACACATAATGCGTGAATATAGGCACGAATTAACCTGATTTACACTATTCACATTCAACAAACACCCAACTCTAGGTTCCATGAAAGATATGAGGAAATACAACATAAATATTAAAATAGCTCAATAAATTCTAAAATTTGTACAGTAAGGAGGTTCTCTGTCGTTTTAATGAAGGACACTTTGTCAAAATCTAAGCAAAAACATGTGTTTTGACCTACACAATAAAATGTGTTGGATCGGCTTACAAGTCTAGATTTTGTCTACTTTGTCTAAAATTAGCTTTAACCTAGAAACTATAGTAAAATTTTATGAAAATTTTCAAATCACTAAAATAACATGTTAAGAATATATTTCGAGAGAAAACCATTTCTAGAAAAAGTTTCTAAGATAGGATTTTACCTCTTTAAATAGAACCATGCTAGTAACTGCATGAGCTTGGAAGAAAAGATTTTTATGAAAATTCACCAGACCAAAACACTTCAAATAAATTTTATTTGAAACTAACATCTAGACCTAACTTTAGTTGAAAACCTTGTCTCAAGACAATAAGTATAGATTTGTATTAAAATACTTAAAGTAAGTTTTTACTGTAGGGAAAAAGTAATGTAGGTGTCTTTATGCCTAACATAGGTTCTTTTCCTATTTTGCATGTCAAGGGCCCAGATTCTTAACACAAATCTTACATGACACACCGTAAATAAACCTCAACAATCAGAAATCAAAAGAAGATCATATACCATTCGTCACATCATCATCAAACACAAGAAAGGTCCAAGGTTCAACTAGGAGATCGTAGGTTTCTATTTTGTTCATCCTAGTCGAAGTTAGTTTGAGTTCTTGGTGTAAAAGACTTTTTAGTGAGAAACGGAGAGGCTAGAGAAGTTTTTTACTTGGTTACTTTAAATCTTGAACCTAGAAGATGGACTTGAGCTTTAATCTCCTCCTCCTCCTTCTTCTTCTTCTTTGTCACACCCCAATCTCCGGGTCATGCGAAAAGCCTACGAACGACCACCAAAATCGCCCAACACAAATGGATGAAAACTATAAAGCCCAAACGAGGCTAAAACCTTTGTAAAAACATATTCCCGATGGTTTATTTGATTTAAAAGAGTAGCCCAAAAGACTATGATTTCGGCCCCAGAAGCCAAGCCTTTAAGAAAAAAAAATACATATTTTGGATAAGAAAATCTTTTCGTTTTAAAAGAAGCTTAGGCCGTTCCAAAATCGTTCTCGAAGCACAAGAGTTTGAATGAAAATCTAAATCATTTGAAAACTCCTTTTTGTAAATCGTTGAACCCAGCAACGAAAAAGGTAGTGAGAAATTATGGAAAACAATAACCAAACCCATGGTTCTCTCGAAATTATAAAACATGCATACATCGGCCCACGGCCATAAGAAATACATATGCTTTACAACATGTTATATCCCAACATGAAACATATACAAAAAGGGTATAATAACCTAACAAAGACAAAATAGAAGCATCTTGTCAACAGCCACCTCTGGGCATCTCAGGGTCAACCTACAGGCCCACGTTCACCTGAAAAAAGTTTTACAACAAAATCTCACAACGTAAGCCGAAGCCCAATAGAAACAGACTATAAAGTCGTAAAGTAGGATATGCAATCACATAACATATAGTTGACTCAACCACAGGAGCTGAAAAGGTTTTCCATCCCAAAATGATAAGTTTTCCATTAGGTTAACACGAGCCTCAAAACGGTTTTACTTAAAAAAATTTCACGTTTTCATCCTTAAAACCATGCATAACAACAATGTAGATAATGTTTTCATAGTTAAAGAAAAGCAGTATCCAAAATGTTATTTTCCACTCGGACCACACAGCCAAGAAAAAAATGATATTTTTCCACTCGGATCACACAACCGAGAAAAATAAAATGATAAAATGATTACTATGTACCGACTCTGCCACACACAGGGACAAAGACAACAACTATAGACTCCTACCCATTACCTTAGTCCTGAACCACTTAAGGCCTGCTAAGTAAGGACAAGTTTTATACGAAGTTTCAACAACGCAAACCACTTAGTTTACGGGCCCGAAACCTGAGGGTACTAAGAACTCACCACCTCGTTTACGGGGATTAACCCGAAGGTACGTAGCGACCTACTATGCGCACATTTTTGAACTTTCACCGAGGAACGCTATAGGCCCACATCAACACACACACATAGTTACGGCACATCTATAGAATCATTTAAAAACCATTTCGTAGCTCAACTACGAAAAACCTTTTAAAACAGTTGTACATCACATGTATAAAAAGAGATCCAATGGCCCACCGCCACAACATCTATCAAAATGGAGATCAAACAACATTGAAAACATGTTTCCATCAAAACATTTTAAAAAGCTAAGACTCAACCCCGAGGGTTAGCTCCAAATCTCCAAAAACACATTTTTAAGATTTTCACAAATCCTCCGTTTTCAAAACCACATTTTGCAAACTATGAATATCTACGAGTCATATCATGTAATAAACTAAGAAAAGCGCAAAACACGCTTTTTACCCAAACAAACAAGGTTTAAACATAAAATATGACATTTGGCCAAAAATGGATAAAAAACGATTAAGAAAGTTTGACATACCCTAACTATTTTGATTATAACTTTTTCTGCAAAAAACTTTTATTGTGAGAGTGGTGTCATTGGAAAGAAGACTTCCGAGGCTTTAGTTTGAGTACAAAAATGACCCAATTCTGAGTCCGAATGAGGGAGATATGATAAAAAAAAATGACCCTGCGCAGCCAGTTCGCTCGAGCGGACGTTAGGCGCTCGAGCGAGAAAGCACCTGAGGAAAACCCAAATTTTCCCTGTTTTGAATCCTAAGCCCCAAGACTCAATCTCTTCATCATTATACATCAAAGTTCCATTTTCAAACCCAAATTGAAGCCCCCAAACTCTCTTTTTACACCATCGGACATATACAAGCCCAAAACTACCACAGAACATCGAAAGAAATATTCAAAACCCAATTTCAACCAACCGAAATCAACAAAAAATGCCTATTTAAACCAAAACTCGATTTAACGAAACATAAATTGGGTTTCATGCATTTTAACAGGTGAAAAAGCATATAATTGCACGTAGCACCATTTAAGGACAACATAGTCTAGGATCCTACCTTGTTGAGTTAAAAACTCGACGTCTCGTTCCACACGCAAAAACAAATTTTGTCAAAATAAAGTTCTGTCAAATGAAAGCGTAGCCCACCACGAGGATACTAAGGATCTGTTGTCTTATCGTCAAAAATCAAGCTCCGGGCCCCCAAGAAGTGAGAGAGAAGGAAAAGCCAAAAAAAAGAAAACTTAGTTGAGAAGTTTTGAAAATATCTAACACGAGATATTTAATGGCTACAAAAATATATATATATTTTGAAATTCGTACCACAACGCCCAATAGTCCCGGAAACCAACCTTACATGCATCTTTAAATCCGAATATGCATAAAAACACGTATGAACATGCTGCGACGAAAAAGGTAAATACACGTCGAAAAATGTAAAAAAAAAACAGGTCAGGGTCTCACATTCTTCCTCTCTCCCTCTCCTTTCTTTCTGTAATGTGCCAAAAATCAAGGGGAGAGAGGGAGGAGAGGCTCGTATTTATACGAAAAGCTTAAATGATAAAAATAAATTTTTATCCCTCGTCAATCTTGGGCTCCAAGATAAGTTTGATCCTAATGACTTTGTTTATTTCAACCAAAAAGGAAGAACAAGATAGTTGGCTAGAAACCAAAATCTGGTGCTTAAGTATGGCTTAGGCCTTATTTGGATTTATTATGGGACATGGCTTAAAATTGTAGTGATCAATAAAGTGTTATTGTTGACTTTTTTGGTTTCACTCTATTTCTTGGACTAATTATTTAAAATAAAAACTAAAACCGTGTTGGGTTGAGTCCAACTCATGCTTGGGCTCAAACAGCATTTTGGCTAGGTTGGTTCTTTTTAAGAAAATTTGGTATAAGAATTTCTTTCTTAAGCTCCATGCTAAATTCAATCTGTTAACTTGAATTTCAAATTTGAATCTCCAATTTATTCTTTATACTTTATAACCTAAAATTTGGGGTTTTATAAACTAAGTGTGATTTCTATGTCTCTCACCTATGAGTGATTCTAAAAACAGACCACATTACTAAATACACACAAATTTAAAACTGTTTTATTATCATTTTATTCCCCATTCAAGTTATTAAAATAACTTTTAATCTTCAAAATCCTAAAATTTCTCAACACTACCATTATTTCACTGACCACCACTAAACACCATGCACCACCACCCTAACCACTCTCTGCCATTGCCACCTATCATCTCTCTGATGTAGCCATCCTAACCTCTCTCCCCTGACCACCCTCCTCCTCCCCTTTCCCTACAACCTCGACCTCCATTCCCTAAATCCAAACAATAAGATTGTGTTCAACCATGGTCCATTAAACTGGGGACATGTGTTTGGAAATGGTATTATGAAGAACGGTCATACATTTTGCCATGGTAATTCGAATGGTGGTTGAAGATGGTGAATGTAATAACCCGTACTCAAGATATGAATAATAAAGAAAGAACATTTCAAAATAAACAAAATCTCGAACTTAAGTTTAGTAAGTAGAGCCAACCCGGCAGTTTAACCTTCTCGAGCCCGAGACCCAAGATGAAGCAAGACCCACATATACATATATTCTAACCCTAATGTTGAGATTAAAAATTCAAATTTTCTAAATTCAAGTCAACCCAAATCAAGAGTTAGGCCCAAAATATCAAGAAACGAACCTATGAGAATATTCCAAAAATTCTCTTGCAATAAAATAAAATAAAATTAAAATTTATAAAAAAAAGGGAAATTCAAAGTGATCGGCTACCTAAGGAGTGGTGCCTAACTTGGTGGCCAAGTTTCCTCAACCCAAGTTAGATTATGTGAACCAAGGTTAGGTTCTTAAACCCATGATAAAGGAAGCTTCTCAAGGAAGCTTCATACTTGACTTTTGCTTATAAAAAGAGACTAACACCCCCTCATTTCTTTTTGTTTGGTTCGGCCATAAGAGAGGAGATGAGAGAGAGAGAGAGAGAGAGAGAGACCAAGGAGAGTTGGAGTTGGAGGATCTATGGAGCTAAAGCTAAGTCCATGATCTTGATCACCAAGAAGTAATCCACAACAAGGTAAGAAAGACTTCTATACCTCTGATCTTACACATCTCAAACATCTCTCCCACCATTCTCAAACTCAAATCTAAGCTTATAAATCAAAACACAAGAATAAAGGCGTCATAGTGAGATTTTGGGGCTGTTTGGTATGAGTGAAGTGTTTTTGAGTTTGCATGTGTTAGATCTAGGCAACCCAAGAGGGGGGGTGAATTGGGTCTTTAAAAAAAAAAAAAAGAATTTAAAACCTTTTTCAGAAATATTTTAATATTGCAATAAAGTAAGGTATGCACGTATATAATCAAAACAAATATTAAAAGATGAGGGATAGAGAACTAGAACCAGACACCAGGGATTTATAGTGGCTCGACTTTATCCTAGCCTACATTCACTCCTCAAGATCTCCCTTGAGTATTTCTACTATTCAGAATACTTCCGGGCGTATTCCAAGCCTTTACAAGCTTCAAGATTCCACTTGAGCTATCTGAATGTTTAC